>JAFVLL020009394.1:94575-117600 GCA_021397915.2 Tor tambroides | reverse complement strand
GTGGAAACTTGTTAAATAAAGCTGTGTATCCTGTGCCATAATGTAGATCTGATCTGTTGCTACTGTGAGATGGATTTTAACTGCTGCCTTGTGAGGAGTCAATTCTTCAGTGGCACCTTTGGGATATTTGGCATAAATTCAACCTCCAAGGCGTGTGGAAAATGTACAGATTAAAGAGAAGCATCAAATTATGTCCAATTCTCTCCCTTCTTACACCTGACCAGCTGATATTCAACTCAATTTGCGTGGAAGGAAAGAAAAAAAAAACAAATGCCATGATTTAACCACCTTGTTTACAGACAGATCAAATAAACCTATTCCAACCAGAAAATTGTTCACTTGTTTGTCTTCAAGCATCTTTCTATCAGTTTGTAGAAAATGAAGTCAAAAGGTAGTGCAGGGCATGGTAGGTATCAGAAAATGTGTTTTTCTAAGCTGTTTTGTGTTTAGTATGTGAGCTTCCGTGCTGATATTAAAAGAATAGCTTTACTTACACTACTACTTAACCTTATTTGTAATTGGCATGGGTAATCCTGAAGGGGTCGCTATAATCACAAATATTAAGTGTTATACACAACCTCGGATGACTTGCTGTAATCTTATTGCCGGTAAAATTAGTGTATATAATGTGAAGAGTTTTCACATTTCACAATGAGAATTTGCCACTTGAGGATGCCATTTATGATGGCCTGACAAACAGTAGTGTGTATGCAAGTAGTGTGTAATCATTCCTACAAAATAATCAAACGTAGGATTAATAGGCCTTTAACAATAAATAAATCATCAATATTACACAAAAAAAAATCAGTTAAATAATTTAAATAGCATTTATGCTGGTAAGGTTTTTGTCCTGTCCCTCACTATGATTTTATTTTTATTTTTCAGCAGGACATTTAACTTGAAAAATGAAGGCAAAATTGTATAAAAATCACATTTGCATATTGTTCTAAATACACTCTCATTGTTAAGCAATGTTTTTGGCATAAGTATACATTTTATCTGTAAAATATAAAAAAATTTTTGGTGTCCCCTGATTTTATGTCAGCCCTGTTACCCTCAAAAAACCCTTGTACATTAATGGTACATTCAAGTGACGTCACTTATAGGAGGTTAAATCATCTCTCAACCAGGATTCCTACACTTAAACACAGGCATGTTTCTCTCTCTCTCCTCTATAATATTCTATTTTTGATGATTTATGAGGCTTGAGTGAGGGGAAACATCATGCAAAGTCAATACTGTTACCATTTTTAACGTAAGTTTAAACAATTATTTATTAATTTAATATAATATCTACAAGTAAAATCCTTTCAAAGTGTACAACGTGTGAACTTGACTATTAGCTAGCAATTAGCAAATATTGAAATTGTCAAACCTGTTACGGTCAGCCCTGTTACTTTTCAGGTTTTTTTTTTTTTTTTTTACAGGTTTTGAGGTGAGGGTAACAGGGATGACATAGATTAGTGTGTATTATTGAGCTAATGCCTGTATCATTCAGTGTGTTTGGCATAAATGTGACATCAGTTAAGTTTTTAGTATTGTTGGTATTGTTACTATTACTATTGATGTTGTTAATGACTGGGATAGGATGATCAGTTTCAATAAAACTTTTTCCACTAACAAATTGTCAATAATGCATGCATGTTAATTCAATTACAAACAAGAGCAGCAAGGTTACTGCAGACTCTCACCCCAGTCTGCAATGCTCAAGAAAGTGAAAACAAATTTCAGCATCAAGATCTTTGTCTGGTTTCAGATGAAAGACCAAGATCTGATCATCCTCCTTGCCTAATGATTAAGATCAGTATATCTGAAGTTCTGTGAGGGGACACAGACAAACGGATGGACACATTCTCTAATTACTAGACCCTTAAAACATTAGCCTCCGGTTTCACAGACAAAGCTTAAGGCTAGTCCCAAACTAAAATGCGTGTTTGAGCGTCTCAACTGAAAATATCTTGCTCTTACATATCTTAAAATATGTCAGTGCCATTGTTCTACCTCAAGATGCGCACCTGTCGTTTTCTTCTAAGGTATTTTTATAAAAGCTGCTCAGATACCTTAATTTAACTAAGGCCTAGTCCTGGTTTATAAACTAAGCCCCGTCTGTGAAACCGGGCCTAGATCTCTTAGAAATGTAATGTGCTAAATCAACAATGAACTGACTTAAACTGAAAAATTGACTGTTTACTATTGTCATACAGTTATGCCAAGTAAGTGCAAAACAATATAAGGCAATCTACAATGGTAAAACTTTACAGTATCATGTAAACAAATATGTGCAGTGTGCTGAAGAATGTGTGTCCTGTCATCCCTGTTACTCTGGTCAGTCCTGTGACTATGACGTCAGTCCTGTTGCTGTCAGCCTTCCAGGGTTTTTCATTGTAACATTATTTTATTTTGGACAAAGCCCTTTTTAATATACCTCTTGTAAAATATATATATATATATTTTTCTTAATTGATGTGGTCACCCTCTAAAATTATGATGTTCTTGGTCATCTGAATGACAAATATGAAAATATTTTTAAAACATCCAAAATTTGAAACAATCCCAGTGAAAAGAGGGACTAAAATGCTGCTCATATGTGAAAACTATCACAGAGTTTTAATGAAACTAGGCGCATCTCAGAAAATTAGAATATGGTGAAAAAGTTTTTCTTGTAACTTATTTCAAAAAGTGAAACTTTCATATATTTTAGATTCATTACATGTAAAGTAAAACACTTCAAAAGTTTTTTTTTTGTTTTAATTTGGATGATTAGAGCTTACAGCTCATGAAAGTCAAAAATCAGTATCTCAAAATATTAGAATATTTACATTTGAGTTTCAATAAATGACCATCCATACAGTATAAATTTCGGGTATCTCTTGTTCTTTGACACCACAATAATGGGGAAGACTGTTGACTTGGCAGTGGTCCAGAAGATAATCATTGACACCTTTCACAAAGAGGGTAAGTCACAGAAGGTCATTACTGAAAGGGGTGGCTGTTCACAGTGCTGGAGTGCTGTATCAAAGCATATTAAATGGAAAGTTGACTGGAAGGAAGAATTTGGGTAGGAAAAGGTTCACAAGCAGCAGGGATGACTGCAAGCTTGAGAATACTGTCAAGCAAAGCCGATTCAAACACTTGGAAGAGCTTCAAAAGGAGTGGACTGAAGCTGGAGTCAGTGCATCAAGAGTAACCACGCTTCAAGAAAAGGGCTACCAAGCCACTTCTGAAACAGAAACAATGTCAGAAGCATCTTACTTGGGTTAAAGAGAAAAAGAACTTGACTGTTGTTCAGTGGTCCAAAGTCCTAAAAGTAAATTCTGAATTTCATTTGGAAATCAAGGTCTGGAGGAAGACTGGAGAGGTACAGAATCCAAGCTGCTTGAAGTCCAGTGTGAAGTTTCTGAAGTCAGGGATGATTTGGGGTGCCGTGACATCTGCTGGTGTTGGTCCATTGCGTTTTATCAAGTCCAAAGTCAATGCAGCCGCCTACCAGGAGATTTTGGAGCACTTTATGCTTCCATCTGCTGACAAGCTTTATGAAGATGCTGATTTCCTTTTCCAGCAGGACTTCAGCACCTGCCCACAGTGCCAAAACCACTTCCAAGTGCTTTGCTGACCATGATATTACTGTGCTTGATTGGCCAGCCAACATGCCTGACCTGAACCCATATGGAATCTGAGATATTTTGAAGAGAAAGATGAGAAAGTCGATCCAACAATAGAGATAAGACTCAATAGTGCCTCAGCAGTGCCACAGGCTGATCGCTTCCATGCCACACCTCACTGATGCTGTCATTTGTGCTAAAGGAGCCCCAACCAAGTATTGAGTGCATAAATGAACATACTTTAAAGAACTTGAACTTTTCTGTTTTGCAAATCCTTTTTTTGATTGATCTTAGGAAATATTCTAATATTTTGAGATACTGATTTTCGACTTTCATTAGCTGTAAGCTCTAATCATCAAAATTAAAAAAAAAAAAACTTTTGAAGTGTTTTACTTTACATGTAATGAATCTAAAACATATGAAAGTTTCACTTTTTGAAATAAGTTACAAGAAAAAATGAACTTTTTCACCATATTCTAATTTTCTGAGATGCACCTATATAGTAACGCTTTGTGTCTTTAACAGGCTTGGCAAAATACCAAAACATGAGGTACAAAAATAGTTGTAAAATAATAAATTACATAGCCTGAGATGGCACAATACAGTTTCTTGTCATTTTGAGTGTCTGGATATTGGATGGATAATGTAATGGATATTTTAAAAATTTTGATTAAGCTTATTTAATTTTTTAATTTTTCCAAGTGGAAAAGGCATAAGTATATTATATATTATATTCTAGCTAATTGTGTGCTTCTAATTTTATAGCGACAGTTTGGACAGGACCCTTTTCTATTCTAACATGACAATGCCTCTGTGTATAAGGCAAGGTTCAAAAAGAAATGATTGACTCAGTCAGTGTGGAAGAACTTGACTGGTCTGCAGAAAGCCAAGTCCTAATCCCAGTTGAACACCTCTAGTGTGACACTAAATGCAGACCTTGAGCCAAAAACTCATCACCAAACACCAATGACTTATACATATGGGTACAGTCATTTTAGACACTTCCAAAACTGTTGCAACAGAGATGGAAATACATTTTTTAAATACGTGAATTATGTTTCCATGTTTGTTACCACAGTTTTGGAAGTGCATTTTTCTGTTCTAAAGCAGGGGCTTTCCTAATACTTTTGTCCACATAGCGTATGTACAAGTCACTGGTGTTTGGTGATGAGTTTTTGGCTCAAGGTCTGCATTTAAAGTCACAATTTAAATACTGTTTAAAATTCACACACACTAGAGGTGTTCAGCTGGGATTAGGACTTGGCTTTCTGCAGACCAGTCAAGTTCTTCCACGCTGACTGAATCAATAATTTGTTTTTGAACCTTGCCTTATACACAGAGGCATTGTCATGTAAGAATAGAAAAGGGTCCTGTCTAAACTGTTGCAATAAAATTAGAAGCACACAATTCCCTCATTATATGCTTAAACATTAAGATTTGTACTCATGGAAATGACTAAAGTAGTCAAATTTGGGTGACCCAATGCTTTTGTCTATAGAGTGTATATATGCACACAAAAATATATAAGTGGCTCATGATTTTATGAAGTTTTTGATATGCACACATCCCTTCATTCGCCTCACCAGGTGTTTCGGATTTTCCAGACGTGCACTAATTGTAGACGTAGGATTTTATATATTTCAGGTGCTTGAAATGATCCGGGTTTTTTACGACACACTACAGTGGTGTGGTGCGTATGCAAAACGGTTTTGTCACATGGCTTTTAAAGAGAACCAAATCCTGACGTGCTTTCTTTTCATTTGGCTTAGCTTTATTAAAGTTCATGGTTTTGTGGTATTTAATGAGGGAAAAGGTCTTGATTCAGTGGGCTCTTTTAACAAAAATGCACGGACAAGGGAGTCATTTGATCGAGGGGACGAGAAGCCGAAATCTGGAGCACAGGTTGGGTGCCTTCTTATTTGGCAAGACCTAGATTCAAAATCACATGGTGGAGATAGTGTCAGTCTTGCTTTGGAGCTCGGTTCTCACAGTCAACCCGATGAGAACTCATACCAACCGGATGATTCAGGTAATGATGTCCCTGTGATCTGCTGAATGCATTTGTGATGTACTAAAATTACAGAATAAAAGATTGCATAGGCAATTTTCAAACACTAACAGTGTAGTTCATGTTAGTCTATATTGTTAGTCATTCAAAACATTTTTCTTGCACCTCCGTGCAAAGAGAATATGTATTCGTTTTAATAGCATGCTGTTAACTATTCCAAGTTGAACTTGTCTTTCTGTTTACATTTTCTGTATATTTTATCAAAAGGCTGGATGAACCTGCAACCTCTTTGGGGACAGGTTTATGGTCTTAACACCCTCCATACTCCAACAGTGGAAAGGCTACTTGGAATGAAACCCAAGGTGGATTGTGTTGGAGATTTAATGAAGTTGACAATTCATGGACAAGAGGCTCCTTTTGGGTCCACCTTTCTTATTGACAGAGGTTTTCTTCTCCATTTCCTTACTTTTTATGACTCAAACTTTGTCATTTGCCTTCCAAAATACTTATTTGTTATTATTAAATTATGTCTTTTTAGGAAGCGGCCCACCACTTCCATTGTCACAGTTGCCTTCAGAATGTGGCCATAGGTTCTTGAGAACTTGGAGAGACTTTGTTTTCATTATACCATATGATGGATGTTATGTAATGCATGAGGTTTGCATTTATATTTTAATGTAAATTGAGTATAGCATATATTATCCTTTATGACCCACATTCCTCCCCCCCCCCACCTTGTGTTTTCAGAGAGACACTTTTGTTCTTCCCTTACTTTGGTGGGGATTGCCTGTGAAAATGACTTGTTCCTCACTGACCTCGGCAAAAAGTGAGCCAACGGTCTCCTGCTA
Organism: Tor tambroides; assembly: GCA_021397915.2. Classification (NCBI taxonomy): domain Eukaryota; kingdom Metazoa; phylum Chordata; class Actinopteri; order Cypriniformes; family Cyprinidae; genus Tor; species Tor tambroides. The sequence goes on along the minus strand of JAFVLL020009394.1, from coordinate 111,142 downwards.
CACTAATGGCATGATTGTGAGGGTGCATAGAGGAATTTCTGAGAACCTGAAGATCAAAGGTAATGCAAAGATTCATGTTTGTTTACATAGGTTGATGTGAGCTTTACAGGTCTAAATTTGATTAATTCTGCTTTAAACCTAGTAAAGAATGAATGGCAGCCTCTTCTGAAAGTGTCGGCTAGATGTGGATACAGCTTGGTGTCACATCCAGAAGGTGTGGTCATCCATGCCCCATATATGCCATGCATGGAGCCAAAGGTATGCAGTGTTCTACATTTTACCTGAATTTTATCCAGTCACTCATCTTGAATACACTAAGCTTTTGCTTTACTTTACAGGATGGGATGTTCACTCTCATCATGGCAATGGAGAGCGAGTTTATTCTGTCCTGCCCAGTAATGTCGATTAGTAGTCCTATAGATACGCCTGATCTTGTATATGAAAATGAACATATTTCATTTCCTCATTTCATTTCATATTTCCTCATGCTCTGACTTCAAAACTGCCTCCTGCCACAATTGCTGCAACTACTAAAACCACTCCGGCGAGACATTCAACAAAATTTGCAGACTCTTCTCCTCCCTTATTACATCTCTGGCCAGCCAGATTTTAAACCTGTTCCTCCTAGTTATCCTCTTCTCCCTTTTCCTCAAAATATACCACCAAAGGTTCTTCCTCAAGGTCCCAAAACTGTGGATCCCCCAACTGCTATTACCCAGAGGCCACAAGCACCTGTTTACACAAAACGTCCTCCAACTTGGTACCCTAAGCCCAGCTTGGGTCTTACCTGTGACCCCAGTCATCAAAGTACAGCTGGTCAACGTTATCCAAGAAAACCTTTGTTGCCTCCTACCAAGGTTCCTACAGCCCCTATCGCTCCCCTACTAATAACCACAGACAGTCCTCAAAATGAGTTGCAGTGGGCAACTATGTTCCCTTCTAGCGAAATGGTGTATCCTTTATATCCTGGAAAACCTGAATTTGTCACTCCCTCCTCGGCAGTCTTTCCTCAGATCCCCCTCTGGCCTCATCACTCCCAAACCCAACAAAGACCCTCTGAACCACATGGTCCACCAAATCCAGAGCTTGAACCACCTACACGTGCCTCTACAAGAAAGACAGGATCACAGCTCCTCCGCTATCCATGGTACAAACCCTTCCCACCACATCGTTCAGAAATGCCACCTGACCCAAAAAATAAAATGGTTTCCACCTCTGGGGCTGTTGCTTCCAGGTCCACCACATATTCAGAAAGGTCTGAACAAGTTGAAAAGCCGCAAGCTTCTGAGCTTCCATACGGAACAGCTGTTAAGGGTCCTCCTATGAGCTTATACTTAGGTTTGACCCAAAACGCACATCCTACCCCTTCACTCCCTAAACTTCCTGAAGTTGTTCACACTCCTGCCCCAATACAGGCTTCCCCAACTCATATTAGTTCGTCCCATGCACATTCTTTTCACTGTCCAGCTTTCTGCCCTGGATCCTCTTCAACGTTGTCCCACCATAACCATCACCATTTTGGTCATCCTCTTCAAATCTAATTTTGTCATTTCTAGTACGACTGAAATTACAGGCCAAATGCTGTCATCTCCTGTTATATATCCAGATTCAGACCTCTCTCACCTTATTAAAGGCAATGGTTATAATTATGGCCCACTTTACATAAAAACGGCTCTACCACCAGCTTCAGATCATACAGCAATGCAATATTTGGTGGAGTATCCCCCCGTTATGAGTACCGATGCCCCTGATTCTTCAAACCATTTTACTGGGCCAACCATGCGTCCCTACATTTTTAGGAAGTTGGAATCAACTGCTGCCTCTGCACAGCCTACAATGAAACCTACTAATTTTGCTTCTGTTATACGCCATTTGGAGCGTTCACAAAATAGACCAGTTGCTGAACCTCTTGCCTATTCAAACCACAGCCCAAACCCTGCCGTTAACCAGGCTGAGATGCAGCAGTATGTTTACCCAATGGGACATGACACACAGTTGATGTTAGTTGCTCCAAATAATGTTCCCTCTTTTGAGGAAATGGTCCAACATGACATTTCTTCAAAACCTACTATGCCTCCAACTCATGACAAAAATGCATTTATGAATTACTGGCATCAAGCTGCTAATTTGAATGCTAAGCCCCCTAGGTCTAATTCTCTTACAAAAGACTCTTTCACCCAGATGTCATTACTTCAGCCACCCAATAATCACAATCCATTTGAGCCCTCAACTGCGTCAATTCAACCAGAAGAAACTCCTGACGAGAACCCTCCACCACAGCTGAGTTTTCATCCCTTGATGCAGATTCGCAACTCTGTGCCAGTGATGAACCCTCAGATGTATGTCCCTCCAAATGGAGAATCTGTGGATCCTGTTTTTAGGGGCCCAAAATTATTTAACACGCACTGGGTTCCTGCTGTTCAATCAAACAAGGGTGCATTGCTCTCCAGCTCTCAAACAGATGGTAGGTGAACCAGTTCTCGGTGTACCGTAAATTGACCAAAATGGTGCAGCATAACCATTGTTAAAGTGTTTTTTTTGTTTGTTTTTTCAATAGGTTATATGGGGCGTCAATCCACTGTAGACTGAGGAATGTGGAGAGCTGGAAACTAATAATAAAATAACAATAATAAAATAAAACTAATAATAAAAGTTAAGTGGAAAAACTGTAATCCGCCTTTCTTTTAAAACCCTGATCTGAAGTCCATTTTTGTAAGTTTTGTGATGAGTTCATTATATTGAGTCCTTATTTATTAGGATAACAAAAGTAAAAATCTCTCGGAGTCTCTGTATGCACAAATTTGTTCAGCTGATTCTTACAAAATGAGTTGAATTGGAGTTCCTGGAGAACCACCTTCCAGCAGAGTTTAGCTGAGAAACATGATATAACGATGTCTACGTATTCAGTGCCATCTCTACCAGAAACCCAAGAGTAGTTAACTTCATTTTCTTAGATGATCAAGTTACATAAAAATAATTTACCATACCTTTGTCTGCCCCACATCTGACAATGTTTAGCTGTTTTTCATTCTAAAATGATAGCGTTTAACAAAGATTAACTTCGTTTTGGACAAGCTCAGTATTAGAATGGGTATATTACCTGTGACACACAAAATGGCATTGGAAATACAGCGTTTATAATAAATGTTAGAGAATCTATGTCCCACGTATTTCATTGTTTTTTTTATTCTTTTTGACAATTTTCTATTTAGTTATTTGAATGTAGTACATTGAAAGGGTATTTGAAATATACAGTGTCCATGGACAGACATGTTGCTCAAAGCCATTTCTGTGAAGAGCATGCTGAAGATATTGCCACTATCATGTGACAGTATAACAGTGTTAAGTGTTTTTTATTAATGCTGGATATTCTATTTCACAATTCCATAAGGTGAAAACTGATTATTTCTAGAAAAAACACACTGAACACAGACTGATAAACATTTACATTAGACTGGTAAACATTTTATTACAGCACCACAGTACAACACAGGCACAGCCTTGATTGCTTCCATTACAAGAAGGCCAGTTTTGTTTATACATGTACCTGCTTTGTTATAAAACATTTACTCCTGAACGACTGCACTTATGAGTTTGGTGGCAACCTCAGAACTCAACAAGAGTTAATATTATCTGGGTTGGTTCATGAAATGTGACTAGGTCAGAAATGCTTCTTTTTTCCTGGACAAATGGGAGCAAGGTGAATCGGCACTGAAAGAAGGGTTGCTTTTTCTGATGCTGTTGCATCTACTGCTGGCACTTCCGGTGCAGCAACCTCCCTCTTTACAACAGGAGCTTCCTTTGGTGCTGGCACTGCCACGACCTCAGCCAATTCGTTGGATTCTGCAGAGAGCAGACCGCTTGCTGAAGGGTCATGGAGTGCTGTCAGCTTGTGATGTCTGAGGCCATGAATGGCAGGGTTGTGCTGAGGTCCAAAGGTGTGTGCATGCAGAAGCTGTTGGACTTGCACTGTGGTGTTGCTCGCTTGGGCCTGTCATGAATAAAAGAATTAATAAAGTTGTATAGTGTCTCTAACTCTCTGCTTTAGATTAATCTGAGTTTGAGGTTTAAAGATCAAGAGCGTAATTTCTGTGCCAGTAATGGTGCCAAACTGAATTGACTGGTATACCTTTAAGGTACTAATACGCACCTTTTAGGGTTAAATAAGGTACCACTCCAGTGATACCTTCTGGAATTTTTTTCTGAGCGTGTAGCAATACTGACTCAAACAATCACACTGAGTTTGGGGAAGGACTTAACCTGGGGTGCGTTTCCCAAAAGCAACTATGGTCGCAAGTCCGTTGTTACCAATAGAGTTCAGTGGAACTAACGACCACGTTAGCCAACGATGCCTTTGGGAAACACACCCCTGATTGGTACTGAGAAATGTTAGAAACCGAATTTTATTTTTGCAATTTTGTCTGGTGTTACTAGAGGCACATAAATTACACACTTCACCATTATGTTTATTTTAAAAAATAAATGGTATAATTGACCCAAAGAATTCAGCTCAATGTGATTTCTACTACATTCAAGTACATCTTTGTTTACATTAATTTAACTTGTCCCAATAATTCCTGTCAAGTCTACTTGATTTTATGATTCATTTAATTTTTTGATCAGTAATTAAGTTCTGATTAAGAAAAAATACAATAAACTTACCACTGCAGTTTGTGTCTTTGATTTAACATAAATCAAATATTAATTAAAGGCAGCCATTAAATTTTCAATATTTATCATGTATTATTGTATTGTATTAATGTGAAATAACAAAGTGGTATTTACTGGGGCAAAGATTTTGCAGTCAACACCATTGGCAGAACCTTCAGCTAGACAGAGGCCATGGATCTAAAAATAGTCAAAAATATGGATTAGACACTTTGAAGTCAACATGAAAGACGGTTCAACCCATTTTGCTTCTGTAATCTGATGTGATTTCTGATCAAAACAGGATATTCAACAGGGAAAAAAATGTAGGACTTCATTTTATCCGTGGGATTTGACTGGATCATGAAAAGTGGGCATGCAGAATGGAGACAGGCGAATGGACAAGGTGGGGTTTAAAAAGTAAGAGGGCTTGGTTTCATGTTGACTTTGACACAGATATTTACACAGTTGCACAGCAGCCAAAGTCTCTCGCACTCAAAGATATTTCAATATTCTTACAGCAACATTATGATTCTGAGGGATGCATATGTCATCATCTTGACTTGTGCAGTTAGTCCCAATAATGGCATATTCTGCAAAGTACCTGGCTCCACCACTGACGATCTGCAAAAAAAGAAAACAGTACCATATTGTCTATTGGAAGCTTTATTGTCTGAGGATAATTTTTAGTATTCCATGTACGTTACCTGGGATCCCATGCGTCCGATTTCAAAGAGTGCAAACTTTGTGTTTAGACTATTATTTTTATTGAAATAGTCTAAAGACGTTGCAATGAGTTGGAGGCCATCTGTGTCATTTAAAGGAACAAGTTGGGGGCAGCCTAAGCATTCATCTTCTGGTTCTAGACACAACAAAAAAACAAAAGGTCTCCTTTCTTCACTGTGATCAGATGACAAGAAGTGCATTTGGTTTTACAATGATTTGTGTTTTCCTCTTACCTGTCTCAGTTTTACACTTGAATGCCACAACAGACAGACCTTGAGTTGTATTTGCCAGTACAAAATCACAATCTGCCTCAACTGCCTAGAAGAGAACCAGAAATATACTTAATTAATTGCAATACAACATTTACAAAAGTACACATGAATAAAGATAGTTCTCACCGTATTAATTTTTTGTCTGACTGGACAAAGGCTCACAGGTGTTGGATCCAAGACATGACACGTAGTTTCAAGAAAATCTAGTTCCAAATGATACGTGTCTGCTTGAAGTGGCTACAAAAAGACATTTGAATCTTAAAGCCCCATTTATACCAGTAGTATGATGATTTTGATGTTAAAAAAAAATCAAATTGTAGATATAAAAACATTAGTTTATAGAACAAGTTTGATCACAGTGTCACATATTTAGAAGTGTGTCACAAGTGTGTAAAGTCTAAAATCTGTAAAGTGTATTCATGTTCTTAAAACATTTCAGTGGACGAAATAGTCATATAATACACTCAACATTTTTAAAACCAATGTTACTAACTCTCACACACCCACTGACTGTTAAAACCACCATAACACAAGCATTGTTCACGATCATCTGATGTCTTACCCTGGAGACGATCTTGATTTCGTCAATTTGATTTAGGACATATTTGTAACCGTGTGTGTGCTGAGCGTTGAGGAAATCCTGTGCCACCAGAGCCGCTGCTTCAGCCTCAGGGGAATCACAGGGAGGCAAGCTGACGGTGGGCATCAACCCCTGCGCCCATGACCCCGTTACCAGGAGCCCGAGAACAGTGAACAAAGCGCAGAGCTTCATGCTGAACAACAACCTGAACTCCTGAAGCGAATGTGCGGACAGAAGGTGACTGGGTTTGGTTTGAGGTATATATATATACATACGCTGTACTTTACTCTTGACCACATGGTCAATGTAAAGATATTCTGGCTTCTGTTACGTAAATGACACCAGTGAACCATCTTTGGGTGCCAAAACAAATGGAACTGTGCAATTTGAGTGGGAGTTGAAATTGAAGTTTGGTTTGGGGAAGCAGTGGTGCTTTTAAACTTTGACCACGTCCTTGGTGATAAGACTAACATGAATGGAGCCTGATTGAAAATATCCAGCTTCCTATACAGTCATTATTTAAATTTTTTTTTAATGAGTTCATGCTAAGTGTGCAGTTTTAACAAATATAATCAGAAAAGTAAAAGCTTTTGACTTGACTTTTTTGCAAAATTGTCAGATTTCAAACACTTACTTCTAAAGATGCTTCTAGAAGGGTTTTTGCTGTTTTTAGTGCTTATCGAACTGACAATGAAAAGCAAACAAAACTACACGCACACTTGTTTTTCTGAAGGTACTCTATTTGCAGACTGTTGCAGAAATCCAGTTCAAATCCAGTACAGTGGTCAGCAATATAAGGGATGCTTGCAAGCCTGATTTTATCAAGAGTTGCATAATTAATATGCTATTTTATGGTCTATATTTCCACATGATTCCATTTTAAAAAAGAACATCAAACATTTACCTTAATCTCTTTTATTTTGTGATATTCCAATCTCAGCAACAATACAAAATTCCTTCAGTTTTCGTTCAGAAAACAAAATTTATTTAAAAATATATTTATTTCGATGCTCTAATTTTTGTGAATACTTTAAAGATTTGCAAAAGAAATCTGCTATATGGGTTTGATCATGGAAAATAATGGAAAGCTGGAGCAGTCACTCGATCAGTGAGGTATAAAAGTCCAGGATTAAATATTGACAGAAAAAAAGAGAAAAAAGTAAGAAACATTTAATGATGTGAAAACACGTGAATATTAAACTGCTTTTCTTACCATTAGAATATGACAGTATGTAATAACATTGGGCTTCATACATATTATGATTTACCACTTTTTTTTTCTTTTTTTTTTGTAGAACTGTGAGAAGTTATGAGAAACATTTTGAGAACATTTTCAAACATAGATATTTCTGAGGAAAAGGAAGGCACATGAAAAGCCTTTCACTGTCAGATGCTATAATGTGTACAGATCTGAGTTTTTTTTTAATATCAGTATTATTCTAAAATGTTTTCTCTGAATTATTATTCAAAAGCTGCTGTCTGTAGTGCTCCATTAGCAAACAACCAATCACATACTGGGTTTCTCATTGAATTATTCTTGAACTACATTTTGTCCAAAAACCAAGGATTGCAACTTCCCATAATGACCTTTAATAATATTTAAAGGCCTTTGCGTATTGTGTCCATTCAACATCAGCCCACATCTTCCTCGGAGTGTTTGAGAAGGAACGGTTTTTAGTCCTAGTCATCATTGGCTGCGTTCCACTCAACCTCTGGATCGTCATCTAAACGCAAAATGAGGTATGACAACAGCTGGAAGATGTTCTGCCACAGGAGCAGGAACACATAGACGTAGAAGTCGCTGACGTCGATCTGACAGTGATCACCTGCAAAGCTCATCTCGCACACACACTGGAACCTGTTGATCAGGTTACGGCAGAAGCCTCCATTAAGGCAGGGGTCAGATGCACATTCATCCAGCTCCAGCTCGCACCTGTCAAAGAAAATCAGTCGTTTTAGATGAAGAGCAGCGCTTGAAGGCCATCTTACGGCACATTCCAAAAAGCAGGCCGAAAAACGAGTTTTTTTTTTTAGCTCTCTCCTCCTATACAAGTCCATAGGATTTCACCTTTATGTAATCATACCATTAAGTCTGATTGCTTAGGGAAGTAATAGCACACTTCTCTTAGATTAGCTGCACTTTGAAGTGTCTTTCCTGTACTAGTACAAATACTGCAGGACTAGTTGTGCAGGACTAATATATATATATATATATATATATATATATACACACACACTGTATATATATGTGTGTGTGTGTGTGTGTGTGTGTGTGTTATATATGGACCACAAAACCAGTCCTAAGTGTCAATTTTTCGAAATTGAGTTTTATACATCATCTGAAAGCTGAATAAATATGCTTTGTTATGATGGGACAATATTTGGCCGAGATACAACTATTTGAAAATATAGAATCTGAGAGTGCAAAAAAATCAAAATATTGAGAAAATCGCCTTTAAAGTTGTCTAAATGAAGTTCTTAGCAATGCATATTACTAATCAAAAATTAAGTTTTAATATATTTACGGTAGGAAATTTACAAAATATCTTCATGGAACATGATCTTTATTTAATATCCTAATGATTTTTGTCATAAAAGAAAAATGGATCATTTTGACCCATACAATGTATTTTTGGCTATTGCTACAAATATACCCCAGCGACTTAAGACTGGTTTTGTGGTCCAGGGTCACATATATATATATATATATATATGTGTGTGTGTGTGTGTGTGTGAGTGTGTGTGTGTATGATTAGGATAAAAATACCTAGCATTTGCAAATATATTTGTATGTGTGTATATATACACATTACCGTTCGAAAGGTTGGGGTCAGTAAGACTTTGTTTTTAAAGAATGAATATTCTTATTCAGCAAGGATGTTTAACTGATCAAAAGTGACAGTAAAGACATTTATAATGTTACAAAGAATTTCTATTTCAATTAAACACTGTTCTTTTGAGCTCTCTATTCATCAAAAATATGAAAAAAATGGTCATGTTAATGTTTCATAAGCAACAAAACAGCATATTAGAGTGATTTCTGAAAGATTTTCATGTATATTTACTATGATATCACACAATTTAACCTCTGCGGATTCATATTCTTACCACTGTCCAGCGAATCCAGGTAGACAGTCACAATTATCCTCAACAGAAGAGCAATTCCCACCATTGAAGCAACTGTAGTTCCATCTCTCATTCCCACAGAAAGACACAGGAAGTTTAGGGAATCTAGAGAAAAATGTGATAAAAGGATAGCACTTAGTACAAACTTGTTAACACCTTTTCTCATTTCTAAAGCATAATCAAGCAAAAAGTAATGATTTTAAACAGCAAACCTCAACATATAGCATAAGATACTAAGCAAGAAACATGTGAAGTATGTGAAAAGAGTATTATGTCCGAATTCACAGTAACAGTTATTCATCAAACAGCAGACCAGAAGTCCCTGGATGACCTATTTCAAGAGAGATACTGAAGTGAACATCTGATGAACTGTTTACTATCCCATGAGGCCACGGGAGAGGAGTTGTGAATGGCAGTGAAGTGATGCAACTGTTGTCAAAAGTCACGACAGTGACAACGTGATGAATGTAGTTTGTCTGGATTACATTCATACTACACAGAACGTTTTTTAGTAATTACCCATATTAAAATACCAGACATCTCACTGAAAAATGTCTCATGTCCCTGTGACAGCAATAAAGAAAAGTGGAAGCGGCCTGTATTTGTTTTTCTAGTCAGTCAGAAATGCCTCTGCCTGTCGATTACTGTGCTTGTTCTGATTGGCTAATATTGGTTTGCTTACAGCAGGGTTACAGGGTTTTCAAACTTATGTATGCACCCAGAAATTAAGATCACGTGAGGGACCCCCTTCCTAACATGTAAAGACAGCTGTACATTTAAATATTGATACTGTTACAGAGAAACAGTAATAAGAGTTGTAGGAACAACAATATATTGCCCCCTTGCCTTTTATATTGTCACTGTACTAAAACCAAAAGAAAGCATGAAAATAGCATCATAATAGAATAAAATATTTGTGATTAATCTAATTTCAGATCTTTTAAAAGCATAATGAATAAGTAAAAATTAAGGTTTGGTAGGTGTTATTTGGTGGTAAGTGTTTTTGTACATTGTAATCACACTAATAAGCACTAATGATTCATATTAATTAACTTACTATAGGGTTAATTCTAGGGTAAGGGTTTGGTTTAGGGTTAGTTGATTCTAATTATGCATAATTTAATGCTGCTACACAACTCTTTGGAATACTTGATTCTGATTGGTCGGTCGTGACATTCTGAGATGTGTTATTCCCCAATAACCAGGGGCGGACTTAACATTTAAGCCAGGTAAGTGGCCGCTTAGGGCCCCGGGGAATCAGGGGGCCCCGTCTGATATTGGCGAAACATATTTGCAGAGTTGAGCAATGTAGCCAATCACAGCCGTATCTGTTGAGTTCTTGAACTGCTGCGCACTCATATAACTGCACAAATTCACTTAATAATAGATTTCATTTTCGATTTGTTTCTCGGCAAACCCTACTGTATGCCTTCAGAACACTTACAGTATGGAATGAGTGGCATGGGATAATTTTATGTTTGTAAAAAGACTGAAAAAGTTTACAATTTATTAAATGGAGAAGTGCAAGCATTTTTTTTTTTTTGATAATGTCTTCTTTTGTGATCCGAAAAAAAATAAGGTAGCCTAATACAGCTTTAGATCAGCATCAGGTAGACTAAAATAAAAATTAACTGGTTGTGAAGGGATAAATAAACTATATACTATGAGAGTGAGTGAGCAAAATAAGGGTTTAGGCGTAAAAGAGCACATAGATATTATATTGGGGCCCCATACCTGGAATTTGCTTAGGGCCCCCAAATCACTAAGTCCGCCCCTGCCAATATCAACCGTCGTCATTAGCAATGGCGAATAACACACCGCTCATCTGGGTATTTGAGTATTTATCGACTGTATTTACAGTAAAATTAAATCGAAGGGCTTCAGTATTAATAGTAGACCTGCAATAATATCATTATTCGTAATATTAATGCGAAATAATATTAATGTGGCAAGACTGGTGTTCATCTTGGTGCCGGAACAATTGTTTTGTATGCTATAATAAATTTTAAGGTAATAAACAGGTAAGATTTTAAGAAAACGCCTTCTTCTCAAATAACATTTTATTGTGTCCTCATCTTTATTTATGTGATTTATGTGACTTGTTTGTTAGTCTGTGCTCAAGGCCGTTTGTTAGGAACTGTTTTTCTTTTTTGGAAGCTTTGCGTTTGAAGAACTAATAAAATATTTTTACATTTAAATCAGTATTTCATGTCTAATTATTTACTTGTGTGATAAGTATTATTTAGTAATTATTTACTTGCAATCACCATGTTGGGGTTTATTCTGCAATAACTACTGGCTGGATGTACATTATCCCTTAACTTATTATTAGTTTAGTAAGTACATGTAACGTGTAACTATGCTTGTTTCAGAGACCCCCAAGAATCTCCTTCTAGCCCCCAGTTTGATAATTAATAGATATGTTCAGAAATCAAACTTACGGAAACCTGTCGATATACCATGGAAGTTCTGGAACTCTCTCCCTGAAACAGAAGTGAAACATTACATGCATGCATATCTAAGAAGATATTACTGAAGACTTCATCTGTCGAGATGCATTGCAGCACTCTTAAAAATAAAGTCTCCAAAAGGGTGTTTTTTTGCAGTGATGCCTTGGAAGTCCTATTTTTGGTTCCCCAGAGAACCTTTCAGTTCTTAAAGGGGTCCTATTATGCTTTTTCACTTCTTGAATTTTAGTCAGTGTGTAGTGTGTATGTTTGTGCATAAAAAAGATCTACAAAGTTTCAAATCTCAAAGTCCACTCCAAAGAGAGATATTTCGTTTTTTAAAAATCACTTTTCAAGAACTACAGCGAACGGCTCATTTGGACTACAGCGTTGTTTTCTGGGCGTTGTGATATCACAAAGTGGACCATTAGAATATCATTAAAATAAATCCCGCCTACGGAAATTCGAACGGTTGGGGGGTGGGGAGAACGCTTGGTTGAGTGCATCAGACAAGACGAGGATGCCATGTCGAAGAAATGCTGAAACGCGGGGCAGTACTGAAACACCGTCTAAGCTGTTCACCAATCACAACGCACTGGGACAGCTAACCAATCACAACACATTTCATTTTTCGGAAGGCGGGCCTTCATCAAACCCTGGAACTAATTGAGCCGTTTGTGCCAGGCTGGGGAGAAAGGTATTGTAATAATGTAAATTATGTGAAAAATAATGCGTTTTTCGAACCACCAAGCATGAGAGCATGTTCTAGTACAAAAACAAAATCAAGACTTAGTAAAAGAGCATAATAGAACCCCTTTAAATGAACTATTTTGAAGAACATTTTAAAAATCTAAAGAACCTTTTTCCACTAAAAAGAACCTTTTCTGTATTTGAAAGGTTCTATGGATGTTCGAGGTTCTTCTTGGTACCATAGATGCCATTAAAGAACCTTTATTTTTAAGAGTAAGTAATGAGCATGGGAAACATATTCACCTGCAGAAAGGTCCTGTCGTGTTTCTTGGACAGAGACATGAGTAGCGTTTTAATCCTCTTAGGCACGTTCCGCCGTTGCTGCACTTGTTGTGGGCGCATATGTCCACTGCCGTGTCACAGCGCCGGCCGGTGTAGCCTGCATCACACGAGCACTCGTATCCAGCCGAGATCGCTCTGCAGGCTCCGTGAACACATGGGTTTGATGCACAATCATCTACACTGAATTCACAACGCTGGCCAACCCAATCAGATGGGCAATGGCACTTGAAAAGGTCGAACAGATCTTCACAAACCCCTCCATTCTTGCAAGGGTCAGGCTCACAGACATTAGATCCCCAGCAGCCGAAGTAGGGAGTCCCAGAAGTCCTCAGAAACCGCTCTTTCTGGGGTCTGGGCTGGTTCATCTCCATGTCGCTGTAATATGGCAATGCAAGTCCACCGATCTCCACCAAACCGAGACAGCCAGCAAAGTTACCCTCCGAATCAGGTCCCAAGCCTCCTAAGATGATGTCCACATCTTCTCTGAGGAAATTCAGATCTCCTGAGGCTGTGAAGGAGATGGAGGGTTTCTCCCAGCGGTCATCCAGAACCATTCTCCATCTGGATGACTGGAGGACTGGGTTGTCCATGTTGAAGTCTGCCCTGTGCCAGTGACCATCATTCACCAGGTCCAGGCTGTGTATATATACATAGGAGGTTTGTTTTTCTCCCTGCAGCTCTAAAACTATGTGTCCATCGTGAATGGAAATGGTAATGAACTGAGAATCGCGCTCAGCATGCAGTAGGGTCGCATTCTGCTGCCTGGTACGGAAATGCATCGAAATGCTGCTGAGGTATCTCCGTATTTTTCCATTGCCACGATAGGTGATTATGTGGCTGTCGCTGCGGAGGCTGACATTGACCAAACCTGCAAAGCAGACAGGAAAAAAGCATCAGTGCTCTAGTAATTTTACTCTTTGCTCTAGTATTTTTTTCTTACGGTTTTCTGTTATAGCAAGCTATAGCAAGCATGAATAAACAGATTTTTTTCTTTTTACTGTCAAAGTGTAACCTCTGAACGCCATATTCAATTTCTTCCCTGCAACATATGTTTATGCCATTAACACGCTCAAATGCACTGTCTCAGGACAAGCACATATGGCGTGGCAAATCCAACAAAGGATAATCTTTCGAGCTTTCATAAATCCCCAGTATAGCTACACATGACAATTATCAATTATATAACTGAACTCTAGATAGGTACCACAGATATATTAATGCTGAGACACCATCAACCTTTTCTTTACCACTTTCAATTAGAAAAATATTCCTAGTTCAGATAAGGACAACATGATCATACTGACATTCAAAGCCGTGAGCGTGGGCTTGACACGCGGCAGTGGACGGACATGGGGACAGCTCACACCACCTGACCTCCTCACAGCGCTGTCCCGCTGTATTGGGTGGGCAGCTGCACGTGAAATCATCCCACATGGAGTAACACACACCTCCATTCAAGCAGGGATTATTCTACAACAGATACTCACAATCACTCATTACAGTACATACTGTCATTTTAAACAATAAAGATTCATTCGCCATTAAATCTTGAAGAAGACTCTACTGCTCTTCAATTTCACATAATAGTATTTTGTTATTTGGCAGTGCTTCTTATACTGCTGGGGTCTGTTTCAAAAAGTGAAAGGGTCTGGAAAAACTCCCTGAATTATGAACATTGTGAATGATGTAATAATTCATAATGAATGGAGATTTATCATATTGGTTACATTTTATTTTGAGGGGTCCTTGTTACAGTGTAATTATACATATAAGTACTGAGCAATATTAATTAACTATATAGTTAGGGTTAGGATTAGGGTTTGGTTTAGGGTTACTTGCATGTAATTATGCATAACTAATTGTTATTCTAATATTAAGTACATGTAATATGTGTAACAAGGACACCTTAAAGTGTTACCATCATATTTTTCATAATTTTTGAGGTTTTCAAAATACTTAAACAGATAAGTAAATTTAGAAAATTTAACATGTCTACAAATGTTTGGTCGAAGTCAAGCATTATTCCAGAATTGTGAACATTGTGAATGATGTAATCATTAATACTATATGAAAATGCATAATGTTTTCATAATTTTTGAATTTTGATAAATACATGAATATTTATCTTTTTCACAACATTTTAAGTTTACAAACATATTAATAAACAAAATTAGAAAGTTTATCAAACTGCAAAAAGGTATTCCTCAAGTCAAGCACTACAGAATTGTGAACACTGTAAATGTCATGATCATAAATAATATATGAATATTTTTCTAATAATTCATAATATGAGTGTAGTATATTAACATTATTTTCTGAAAAGGTACAAATGCACACAAACTCTTTATATGGTTCAAGCCGAGCGTTATTATTCCAGAATTGTAAACATTGTGAATGATGCAATCATTAATAATATATGAATATTTATCATTTTTCAAAATATTTGAAGTTTACAAAACATTCAAACATATATATATATAAGTTTAGCTAATTGTGAAAAGTGAACATTATAAATCATGTAATCAATAATAATATTTGAATATTCATTAATAATAGATTCAAAGTATTCAAATATTGTTGCTGATTAGTTGCTAATTCTGCTAAAACTTCTCATGGTTATCAGACCACCCTTTCCTGTCAATAGGGCATTTGTTGGCCAGAACAAGCTGTAAACTAAAGCAAGCTTTGTAGCAGTACTGTACTGATGGATCTGTGAATGTAGCTTACGCTGCAGGAGTCGTCGCCAGTGCAGCCGCGCGTGACTTTGGTCAAGCTCTGGAGCCGGTAGGAGCTCACCGGGACACTGACGGGGTAGAACTGCAGGCGTCTGCTGTTCATACGGAGGTCTTGGATGCAGCCCTTAAAGTAGCCGCCGAAGGCTAGCGATGCACGGCGATCCGGTAAACCCCCCACATACACCGCATCTCCAGCCTGGACTAGCACACTGCGGATGGGGATGCGGCCCTGGCTCTTAGCAGACATAAACAGGGACAGTGATTCTGGCTCCACAAGCACTGTTATGAGGTGAAAGTGACCATCGCTGACGGTTTCACTTCCTAGCAGGCTTTCAAAGTTGTTGATTTGAACTTTGACCTTTCCATCCTCTAACCAGACACGCAGATACTGACTGGTAGAGTTGGAGAGGACCAGGAGCAAGCCCTGTGAGCGGCGCGTGCGAACGAACATGGACACGGTGTTACTGTTGCCTGGACTGTCTTCCACCGTGAACACAGCGTGGCTCTCCAGATCTTCACTTCCAAACCTTGCAGTCACATACTCTGATAATACAAAAGTGAACAGCAGTGTTAGAGAAAGGTACAATAAAGAATATGCACAATATATATATATATTTTTTGACCAACAGGATTGTTTCTGTGATTGCTGTAGTGTTTATGCGCTCAGTAAGTGATATGCAAAAATGATTTTAATGATTTTTTCTGTTTTTTATTACTTAAATAAATCAACAAAAATGTATATACTACTACAATAAAAACATAATATGCATTCTAAATATAGAGTTTATTATTATTATTATTAGTAGTAATAGTAACTAGAATGTACATTTCCTGAAGAAAATGTGAGTGGTGCTTGCCGTGGCAAAACTCGCTACTGTAGCCAACCAGCATGTCTGTATGATGTTATGGAGCTGAGATGTGGCTTCCTTTTATAGTTACACGGTTGCTAGAGTGCTCTAAATGGTTGCTATGGTGTGGGTACACATTTACCATGTTGATATT
>JAFVLL020009394.1:46490-94481 GCA_021397915.2 Tor tambroides | reverse complement strand
TCATCACCTGCAGAGTACCATCCAAAAAATAAAGTGTGCTGGTAGCAGCCTCATGCTGTGGGGCTGTTTTTCAGCGGCAGGGACTGAGGGACTCAGAGTAGAAGAAAAGATTAACACACCAAAATATAGAGATAGCCTTAATGAAAACCCAGTCCAAAGCATTCAGAACCTCAGACTGGGCAGAAGGTTCACCTTCCAACAGGACAATGACTCTAAGCACACAGCAAGAGTGGCTTATAGACAACTCTGTGAATATCCTTGAGGTGCCCAGCCACAGCCTGGCCTTGAACCCAATCACATATTTCTGGAGAAACCTGAAAATGTGGATCTGCTCCCATCCAACCTGACAGAGCTTGAGAGGTGAAGAGGTGAGGAGAACAATGGCAGATAATTGCCAAATGCTGATGAGCAAAGCTTGTTCTATCAAACAAAAAAGACTTGAGGCTACAAAGGTGCTTCAGCCAAGTACTGAGTTACTTATACTTATGCAATGTACTTATTTCAGATTTTTTATTTTTTATAAATTTGCAGTTATGACAGTTCTGTTTTTGCTTTGCCATTATGGTGTATGGAGTGTAGATTGATGTGGAAAAAAAAGTAATTTAATGCAGTTTAAGATAAGGCTGCAACATAACAAAACTTGAAAAAAATGAAGTGGTTTGAATATTTCCGCAAGGCACTGTATATATATATATATATATATATATATATACTTTCATACCACCATGGAAAATTGGGCCTTATTTTTTTTTACAATGCACACTCACACATGATCAGGTTTCCCAATGTTATATTACTTAATATTAGTTATTATATTAGTTGATTCACCCAAAAATGGAAGTTTGTCTTTAGTCCCTCATGTCATTCCAAGCCATATGATTTTGATTCTTCCATAAAACACAAAGGAGACATTTTACAGAATGTTCATTTTCTTAAAATAAAGTGTATAATAAAAGATGCAGTAAAAAAAGCTCATGAAGTAATCATAAAAATAGTCTGTGAGTGATCCAACTCGTCTGAAGGCTTACAACAACTGTGTGAGGAACAGACCCAAATTTAAGCCAAACTCAAACCTTTATTTTTGGAAAAACACTCAAATTTCATTTTAATTTGTGCATATTCAAATTTGCATGAAGATCTGTCATACATCAAAGCTGCCGAATGGTTTTCATGTGTCTCATAGCTGACATTTGAATATGTAGAAGTGGGAATAGGATTTGAGAGCTAAAGTAGTAAACAAGATTTTGAGCACGAGAATTACATTTCAGTCTGTTCCTCACACAAAGATATCATACTTTCGACTTTAGAAGATGTGCACTATAGTGCATGTGTCACACAGAGTCAGACTATTTTTATAATACTTCTAATACATTGTCAGTGCATGGAAAACAGCAATGTGAACATTCTGCTAAACATGCAGAGCATATTTTTGTGTTCCAGCAAGATATGACACAAGGGTGAGTAAATTAATCATAAATAGGATTGTGTGTACTTCTGCATATTTGGCCACAGAACTGGCCTCCACCGCATACACTTTCTTAGCTCCGGCCTGGATGGCAAAGAATGACAATATCCCTGTTCCACAGCCCACATCAAGAACCACCTACAAACAGATGAATAAGAATAAAGTCAAGGTACTACAGAAAATGAACAATAAACAGTTCAACTATTATATACTATACTAAGACTTTCATTTTTAAAAATATTAAAAGGTACACTCAGTAACTTTTTTACATTATCATAACTGAAAGGAGGTAATGAGAACTATGTGAAGAGTTTTGAAAAAGTGACTTAAACAATGATAGATGTATGGAAGCCCATTTCCGCCACTGGATAAAAAATAAAAAAGTTAATTGCGAATTTTTATCTCACAATTCTACTTTTTTCTCGCAAGTGTGAGTTTACATCTTGCAATTCAGAATTTTTTTCTCAGAATTGCATAATATAAACTTGCAATTCTGACTTTTTTCTCAGAATTGTGAAATATAAACTCAAAATTGCGAGTTATAAAGTCAGAATTGCGCAATATAAAGTCAGAATTGCGCAATATAAAGTCAGAATTGCGGGATATAAACTCGCAATTGCGAGAAAAAAGTCAGAATTGCCAGTTTATATCCCACAATTCTGACTTAACTTGCAATTGTAAGTTTATATCGCGCAATTCTGATTTCATTTTTCAGAATTGCAAGTGTATATCGTGCAATTCTGAGAAAAAAAAAGCAGAATTGCGAGTTTATATCTCACAATTCTGACTTCATTTCTCACAATTGCAAGTTGTCACGAATCCGGTTCATGGACTTCTGTGCAACTGCCACCAGAGGTCGCTCTTCCATTACATTGACTCTCACACTACACAGACTGTTTCATGTCACTCCGGACTTCAGTTCCCATCAGCCATTGCACTAATTACACACATACAGCTGCAACCAATCAGACACGCTTTATAAGCCTTGGACTTCCTCTTCCTCACCACCGAATATTGTTCAGTGCTTATCGCATGTCTGGTGATAGCAGCATTATGGAGCCAGTTCTAATTCTGAGTTTCTAGTTTAGTCTTGCCTTGCCTGTTTTCCTGTGTGAAGATCTTTGCCCCTTTTTTTGGGATTTACCCTTTGCCTGCTGTTTCGGATTGTGTTTGCACCTCGCCTGAACTATTGCTCACGGTTATCGGATTCCCATCTTGTCAAGCCCTGTTGGATTACGTTCCGACCGACCCTCGCTTGTTTATTGGACTGCTCTTGTGTCTTGCCCACGATATAACTGTTGCCATTGTTTGAGCTATGCTTGTTTCCTGACCACATCTTTGTCAATAAAAGCTCTGCAGATGGATCCGCTTGTCTCATGTCTCGTCGGTCCCGTAACAAAGGTTTATATGTCGCAATTCAGAGAAAAAAGGTCAGAATTGTGAGTTTCTATCAGGCAGTTCTGAGGCAAAGTCAGAATTGCGAGATGTAAACTGGCAATTGTGAGAAAAAGTCAGAATTGCAAGATATAAAGTCGCAATTACATTTTTTATTCAGTGGCAGAAACAGGCTTCCATATAGTTGTGCCCTATTAATTATTTTTTTAAAAAAGCATGACAAAGTTTGCTATGTTTAATGATGTAACGTTATCATGTAAATCAGAATAAACTAGTTGGTGAAGAACAAACACATACTTTATCTCTGAAGTCAACATCATTGAGCAAAATGGCTTTTTGGTAGGTTGCAGTCCTGAGATAGTCCTGAAGCATGTTCTGCTGCTGGGACAGACAGCCATAGAACTGAGAGAAAACTACAAATCTCACATTTCTTACAGAGATAAATAACGTATCATATACACAGGAACTGAATAAAGCTCCATGTGTGTGAGGTAATTCTCCACTTTACCTGGAAGTATTGCAGTGCAGATGAATCATCTGTCCTCTGCTGAAACACAGACTGATCTCTCCTGAGCTCATGCCATGAGCTCAGGAGCATTCTGTGGAAGATCTGAAACTCTGTGCAGAAATCACTCATCAGGACAATAACACAATCCAAAACAGTGATGGAATATGATTATTCAGCCTACTGAGTCATATTTAAAAATCATCCATCTTCAGCTCATACTTTTTGTGTCTTTTTGCTGTGAAATTAATAAAGAAAGTATGAAAAGAACTATTATATTTTTAGTAATATTTCAAGATGAACATTTACTGGACTGAAACAACTTAGGTTTACTTGATAATCCTTTTTTTTAATATTTAGAAAAATCATGTTCAAATGTGAGTATCAAATATGATCCATCAGGCTTTAGAGGAAAAATTCCCAATCATTGCTGTATTCCATTGTATTATATGTTTTGCCCTAATCATAAAATGAAGCATTTTAACATCATGTTACTTATTGAAAGATATAGAGCAACAACTGATATTTATCATTTTATGTACGTAGGCTGCTATACTGTTATAAAGATCGCATTGTTTAAAATTACAAGTAAATTTCACCATACTTTTTGCCATATAAATATCAGCATCTACACCAAAATGCATATTTTTGCTCAGTTTGGGCCTCTTAAAAAAATTAAGGTTGTTTTTTTCTTCCTCGAGTGTGAGCTCCATATTCACACTATATCATACTCTATGATCTATAAAAGTATGATGTATCAGCAAAAAGCATGCAAATTTTGTCTAAAGATTCAATAAACTGTTCAATTTCAAAAAGAAGGTTTCTATCATTTATTTTGTCCGGCTTTACAGGGTTAATCAAGGTTAATGTTCATTTATAAATCTACTATTGTTCACTGTTATTTCATGTTGGATCAAAACATTTCAATGCTGATTATGCTTATTTAACTTGAAATGTTAAAATGTATATGTATATCTAGAAACCAACATTAACCTAGATGAAAATATAGTTCAATGTTATTGTCAGTATCAGTGTATCAACAGTGTAAATCATATTACACTATTTAGAAGCACAACCAAATGTAAATAGAATAAAATGAGGTGAAATACATTTGTTATAGATTAAATAGCACGGACATTTTAGAGCTTTTAGGTCATTTCCTCTATATAAAGAGTGTGATGTTGAGTGTATCTCCACAGGGTTTGCCATTTGTGATTTTTCTATCATGTTTGATTCAGTTACCAGTGGATGCATCCAAAATCTCCCTGAGCCGTTAAATACAGATGTAGAACAGATGTGCCGGAAAAACTTAATGCTTCTCAAAGGAAAAAGAAGCATTAATATTCCATACTTTGATCTTGGATTAGTTATACTAGAAAAATATTAACCAAATTATTCTGAAAAGCAATAAAGAATTAATAATGCTATGAGACTTGACTTTTGGCTTCTGCTAATGGGCATTACTGTCACATGAGATCAAAACATTTCTGTCTCTTTTGGAAGATCGATCAGGCAAAAAATCAGACTTAAATATGCCAGTTTTGATGTAAAGAGTGATGAAAGGTCTAGATGAATACAGATAACTAACCTGACTGAGTGCTGAAGCGCATGATGATACTGAAACAGCCCAGTGTGATGAGGAATGAGCGGGTGGCCACCCGACAATACTCTGTGTCCCTCGTGATGGAGAACTTAAAAACACAAACGCCAGCATCTGAAAGCATGAGAATGCACTGGGCATATGAATGCTAATAAAACAATGAAAGGATTAGGCCACACCTAAGTTAAATGTCTGTCATCATTCACTCACCCTCATGTCATTCCAATATGACTTTCATAGAATACAAAAGGAAAATGAACTACAAAAAAGTAGTTCATTAAACTCATGTATTTTGCTCCAAGTCTTACAAGAGCTTAAAGTGAGGATCCAAAATTTCATCACTATTCACTACAAATCTTGCTTTTAGTTGTAACTGTAGCATTTTTGACCAATCAGACACACAACTATTTGTTATTTAACAAATAATCTCTTATCCCCCTCACCTAACCAAAGAGACAACTATGAGGGTCTGTGGACCCTTCCCCCAAAATGCATCTAACACCTAAAAATGCAAGAACAAGCCTCTGGTTCCATGGCAACCCATCTGATAACACTTCTTTTATTGATCAAAGGAATGCGGCAGAGCAACTCACTTCCTTTCCCCTTAGGAAAAAGACCATAAAAATGGACTCTTCTCTAATTAATTCATAGAAAACCCTTCTTTGAATGAACACACACATCTTTAGATCATTGTGTATATTATTACTGTTCTTGTATATGTTCTTTTGTATTGTACACCGTTGTATGCATGCTTATGATAGATCACTAGTTAATATCACTGTAGCTATACTATGTTTGGTCTCTATCAATTCGTCTTCAGATGATCTAATTGAGAGTGTATATTATATGTCGATACCTATGCAACATGTATGTGTTCTAAGAATCTTTAGTAGTTTATATATCGACTTCCAATCCAGCTCATATGCAAATTACCATGTTCAGAGACAAAGAGCCGTAAAACTTTCCCTCCAAAGTTCAGGACTCCCATTGGCTCTTTGACTCCCCAGAGGTGTGACCTCTACAGCAGATAAAGCGCTCACTTCAGTGACGCCCCATACAGTCTGCGGTTCTGTTAAGAGGATGAAGATATGAGCTAAAACTCTTCTGAACACCTTAAGTTTTGCGCCAGGCCTTGCGGCCTTATCTTTCCATTCAACCAAGCTCCTTGGACCTCAGCAGATCTCTTTCTTAGCTCTTTTTCCACTCACTACTTGGAAGAACATTTCTACCTCAGAACATCTTTGGAATTCATCACTCTTCAACCCGGAAGAACGTGATCGGGAGTCCAAACCTTGAAAACCATTAAGACTTTCATCTGAGACTGCATTCCGGACACTCGTCATGACCAAAGCAATGCAAGTATCGTACATTTAAATAAACGAAACAGAGGTTATTAGTACAAGTTATAGACCCCGTTATAAATGGCGCTGATGGTTTTACTCAGGTGGTTAAATTACTTTCCCCTAACTGCATTCTCTGGCTTTCCTGATGGTTTCATCCATCAACTCTCATTAGCCCTTTCCCCATGTATGAGTGATTGTATGTTTGTTTGTTAGTTAGTTTGTTTGTTTGTTAGACTAGTCTGCGTTAGTGTTTAGTTAATAAAAGTTGTGTGCACAAATTACATGAGTTTCTGATTCTGCTTTGCATATTAATGTCCCTTTACGATTTTGATCCTTACTACATGCTCTAATGCATTAATACTTAGAAAAGTATTTTCTGTGGCCAAGAAAATATCCTTTCTTAGAGTTGATATGAACTTAATGTTCGCTGGACGAACAGATTAGTTGATGGCAATTTAATTCTGCGACAGTTATTACTGTCAGCCGATATAAATAATTGTAATTAATCATAATTAATTGTAATTATTTATATACAATTCCCTTTTAAGCTAAATTGTCTACATAACTCTCAAATCTCATTTGCACTTCTGCATATTCAAACTTGGCATGGCACAATCGATTGTGATTCTATGTGGCAACCGATGGGGCTAGGCAAAATTTTATTTTTATTTTAAAGAAATTAACTTTTATTCAGCAAGGATTAAATAGATCAAAATTGGCAGTACAGACATTTATAATTTTACAAATAAATGCTTTTTGCAAATTGTATTACCTTCAAAACTAAAAATACAAGTCATCAAACCACAATATCGCTTTATACAAGTCTGAATCAGGAGAGAAATATGCACAGATCAAGCACCGTTTAAAACAGACACCATCCAAAACAGCTCTAAACACATATGTGGGTGGATTTTGATGAGAGAGACAACAGGTGATGGACTTTATCACTGGAAGAAGCGTTATTATGGACTCATATTTTGGCCAGAAGCAACCGTTTGAAGTTAAAAACATCTTAAGGATGGATTTTTTTTCTTACAAACATATAGTTTTTGGCTTCACAAGACATTAATTGATGGACTGGAGTGGTGTGGATTGCTTGTGGATTATTGTGAGGTTTTTAACAGCTGTTTGGATTCTCATTCTGACGGCACCCATTCACTGCAGAGGATCCACTGCTGAGCAAGTGATGGAATGCATATTTCTCCAAATCTGTTCATATGATGAGTACATTTTTCAAAGATTTTCAGTGAATAAGGACTTTAATTGTTTTCAAGCTTAACACCCTATGGTCACTAAGTGGTTTCAGTAAAGAAAACTGAAGCATGAACTTTTTGCTAAACATCTCCTTTTGTCCTCTACAGAAGAAAGTAAGTCATATTGGTTCCAGATCAGTATTTCAGCCATAAGCTGGCATCAGAAATGACTGTATCCTGCTATGTGAGGTACGAGATACAGAAAAACAACATAACGGTGCTATCTGATTTTGTGCACCAGGAGGCAGAAAGTGCTGGTGGCCAGGACCAGTGTACCATGTCAAAGAAAACAGAGTCCGGTGCAGGCGATGCTAGAGCTCAAGCAGCAGAACAGCCTCACTGCTCACGGAGAATGAACAGTGGAGCCGTAAATCTAGCAATCTGTCACTGCGGCCAGACCACACAATGAGACCTGAGAAAATGTGTGGCACACCTGAATAAAGAATCTTCATTTGCCCTTCAACCAATAAACAAGACACTACAAAGAGCCAGTGGAGAAATATGTATGATATGACGTTATTTACAGCATAAATGGTTCCATGTGGTTCTTCACTGTCTTTACTCTTCATATTATTCAGACAGGAGCACATACTGAAAATGGGCATTACATGATGCTGATTAATTACAAAAAACTACGGACCATAAAATGAAATGAAAAGAGCATAGTGATCCAAAGTAAAGAAAGAAAGAAAAATCACTAGTGAGATCTCATTAATATCTCAGTTTTTACAGCTAATTCTATAATCAACAAAGTTTAAATGGAGACTGCTTCTTAAGTCTCTTGCTTCTCTTGTGTTTCTCAGGTCACAATTTCTTTTAATATGCACAAATAAGTACTGAGAACTATGTACTAACTATATGTTTAGGGTTAGCGTTTGGTTTAATGTTAATTGGTTGTAATTCTGCATAATTATTACTATAGGAAATACATGTTATGCGTAACAGCGCCTAGCCTACTTATGTCTTCTAACAGTTTCAGAAGCGACATCAACAATGTCTAAAAACAGAAGTAAATAAATGTCTAAAAATAATAATAATAAACTTAACTCAATGACATTGTAAAATTCAGTGACAATGTCAAAAAATAAAAAATGTTTGCTTAGGCCTATAGGCTAACGTTATTTGCCAAAATACGTAACGTTAAGTCTGCAATTAAAAAGTCAGAGATTTCAAGATACTTTTGAATAATCTGTTTCTTATACATGTCTTCTCAAACCATATTAATAGACTATTACATTAATTGTGTAGCTTTGTACATTATCTTCGACATGTTAAGTGAATTTGTTTACCGTTATTAATGGTGAGACCAATGTCATCCACCTCTCTGTGGACTTGAAGCGTAAAGCCTGGAATACACTACGCGATTTTTGCCCCGATTTTCCCAGATTTTACAGTCTGAACAAGTTGACGCTAGTTGAGGAAAGTCAGAGCCAGTCTGCAGATTTGAGTTGACAGATTCCACAGAAAATCGCGTAGTGTATGATGGTCACAGACTCCAATTTTTTAGCTTCAGATTTTGATTCTATCCAGTCGGAGGATATCAAACATGTTTGATATTTTCAGCCGATTTTAGAACACATTTGTCATGCGTCTCCTAGCAACAAGGCGCACATTTCTGCGTGAGTTTGTTGTGATCGGAACAACTTTGAAGTCTGGTAGTGTATGATCCTCGGTCGTGTAGTGTATGATGCCCAGTTTTCCTTTGTCACTATTTACAAGTCGGTAAGTGTATGATGCCTATTGTTTTAAAAATCTGTTCAGATTTTAAAAGTCGTGTAGTGTATTCCAGCCTTAAGTTGCTGATGTTGATTAGAAATCGGCAGCTCTTGCTTCATGTCGTTCTCATTCAGAAAGTTTAGAGTTACAGAGAAGCTGGTCTGTAACTGATTATCGCCCATGATTGAATCCAGCAGTCATTGCAGGCCGGTGAAGCTCTCATATCCTTCTTGTATAAACCTTTTGACAGAGTTCAAACGAGAGGAGGGTCTGAAGCGGCCTTGACGCCAGAGGGCGGAGTTACAACTGAAGGAATC
Organism: Tor tambroides; assembly: GCA_021397915.2. Classification (NCBI taxonomy): domain Eukaryota; kingdom Metazoa; phylum Chordata; class Actinopteri; order Cypriniformes; family Cyprinidae; genus Tor; species Tor tambroides. The sequence continues at coordinate 84,887 of JAFVLL020009394.1, read as the reverse complement.
ATGACAGACAGACTGCGATGGCGTGAAGGTGTGACCAAATATATTATATATATATATATATATATATATATATATATGTGTGTGTGTGTGTGTGTGTGTGTGTGTGTTTCTGCAACTAAGGGCACTTTTAAGTCCCAGCAGTGAAATTTTAGATTTATGTTAAAATTTGTAATACGATGCTTTATAAATATATTACACACCTTGACAAAAAATATAATTAATGATTAATGTTATTTATTATAAAATTATGAAGCATTTATAGGTCCAAACACCATTTTTGTTCTTGTCCCACAACTCTGGTCACAATGTTGAGATATGTAAAATAAGCTAATTGAATTACAATTTGACATTATTTCAAATGGAATTGTTAAATACACATATTCATTTACAGCATCTTAAATATTTTTGTATTATTTACTGATCATTTTTATGATTTTTTCAACTAAAAGTGCCTGTCCCACACTTTTGAGTCCTTACTTGTTTTTATACAGTCTATGGTCCTTACCGCAACAATGAAAAAAGGCTTTTATTATGACATTTTATCAAAGACAAACAAGTGTAGTTTCTATAGAAACAGAAATTAGCACGTGAGCACATTGCTGACAGATCGGGCCACCTCACTACCTCACTCACAAGATCCCAAAAATATAAGGTAAATATCATATTTTCTGTGTCAGTATTTATTGTGTGTCCTTACCATACAGCTTAGTAATTCTGTACTTTGAACTACATTTTAAAAATAAATGTACATTACTGTTTAACTCATGTATATTAAAATGCTAAGAGTCAAAACTAATGTAGTAGACCTTGCTAGCTGCCAATTAGCTGCAATATTAGCAAAAATGTCATTTCCGCAACATGTCTTACCGCAGCAAATTTAGGTGTTGCGGTAAAGACCTTGTGTTGCGTTAGAAACAAGTTCAAGGTTTACTGTATATTAAATTACAAATATTCAGTCTATTGTAAATTATATTTACTTTTACTGTTGTTCTCTAAAGTAGCCTGTTTTTGATTTCATGGCATTTTAACATTGTGTCCTTACCGACACAAGATGTCATTACGGCAGCGCTGCTTTATTTTATTTTATTCATATTTTTATTTGCAAAAAAATATTTTAACTCTTAAGTTGAGATGATTTACACATTGAAATGGCAACATCTGTCATAAAAAGCTAAATATGTCATCTTTACTGTGTATGGAAATAATTGACATCTAAGGTTACTGTCTAAATTTTACATGGCATAGAGAAAACCATGAAATCCCCTATTTTGTATATTATTTTTTAATATCAGTATTTACAAAACTGCACAAAATTAGAAAAAGCTATTGAAATATATTGAACATTATGAAAAATGTATATAATGAACATTATTGTCACGTTGCGGTAAGGACATTTTGTAAGAAGAACAGTTGAAAAACATAAAAAATAAACATGTTCCAGATTAAAATCTTAATGACTCCATGCAGTTTGTTTGACCTTTTTATATGTATTACAGACTCTGATGGTTAAAATTAAAATTCACAGGGGTTGATTTTTTTAAATTTTGAAGAGTCAAAAGTGCCCGTAGTTGCAGAAGCACCCATATATATATATGTATATATTAATATATGAACATAACATAAATGCATGTGTGTGTATTTATATATACATAATAAATATACACAGTACACACACATACATTTGTGCTCAAAATTATTCATACCCTTGGTAAATATGAACAAAGAAGGCTGTGAAAATAAGTCTGCATTGTTTATTTGTTTGCTCTTTCATTCAAAAATTTTAAAAAAATCTAACCTTTAATTGAAGTAAAAAAAAAAAGGTAAAGTGGGGGAAAATCACATTAAGAAATAAATATTTTTCTCTAGTACACAATGGCCACAATTATTGGTACCCCTAGAAATTCTTATGATTAAAATATCTCTGAAGTATATTCCCATTCATATTTGCATTTTTTATCACACCAAGGTGACTAGGAACATGAAATTGTCCAGCCTTGGCTTACTGTTTCACAGGATTATAAATATGAGGAACACAAAGGCCAGATTCCCGTAATCATCCATCACAAGGAGTAAAATCAAAGAATATATTTCTGATGTGCAGCAAAAGATTGTTGAACTTCACAAATTTAGAAAATGGCTGTAAGAAAATAGCCAAAACAATAAAAATCCCCATTTCCACCATTAGGGCAATAATTAAGAGGTTCCAATCAACTAAAGATGTTACAAATCTTCCTGGAAGAGGACGTGTGTCTATATTGTCCTAATGTATGCTGAGGAGGAGAGTTTGAGTGGCCAAAGACTCTCCAAGGATAACAACTGGAGAATTGCAGAGATTAGTTTGAGTCTTGGGGTCAGAAAGCCTCAAAAAAAAAAAAAAAAAAAAAAAATCGAACAGCCCCTACATCACCACATGTTGTTCGGGAGGGTTTCAAGAAAAATTCTCCTCGCTCATCCAAAAACAAACTCCAGCATATTCAGTTGTCAGACACGACTGGAACTTCAAATGGCACTGGCTTCTATGGTCAGATGAAACTAAAAGAGCTTTTTAGCAGCAAACACTCAAGATGGATTTGGTGCACACAGGGATAAAAAATTACCCCATGTGTACAATGAAAGATACCACTGTATCTTTAATGTTGTGCACCTATTTTTCTGCTGGAGTTCCTGGATATCTTGTTCAGATACATGGCATCATGGATTCAATTAAATACCAACAGATAAAAAATTAAAAACTGACTGTCCATGCTAGAAATCTTATAATGGGCCGTGGTTGGATCTTCAAATAGGACAATGATTCACTAATAAACATCAAAACCAAAACAAAAATGGGTCACTGAGAACAAGACCAAGCTTCTGTCATGGCCAACCCAGTCCCCTGACCTGAACCCTATAGAAAATGAGTGGGGTGAACTGAAGAAGCACCAACATGGAGCAGTGAATCTGAAGGGTCTGGAGTGATTCTGGATGAATGAATAGTCTCTGATATCTTGTCAGATGTTCTCCAAACTTATCAGGCATTATAGTTGAAGATTCAGAGCTGTTATCTTGGCAAATAGAGGTTGCAAAAAGTATTGAATAAAAGGGTATGATTAATTGTGGCCAATGTGTATTAGAGAAAACATTTATTTCATAATGAGATTTCTCTCTCATTTTAAATTCTCATTCTCCTATGAAAGGTTAGAATTTTGTACATTTTTAAAATAAAAGATCAAAAGGATTATTAAAGATTTATTTTCACAGCCGTCTTTGATCATATTTACCAAGGGTATGAATAATTTTGAGCACAACTGTATATTATGTAACAAAATCTTTTATTTTGGATGCGATTAATCGTGAGTAATTGTTTGACAGCACTATAAAACAGTATGCAAATATTCCATTAACATACCCTAAAATATTCTCAAAAATAAAAATATATAATAAAATATAAAATAAATAAGTTATTGTACTCTTACTGTGACTGACTAAAGTGGATTGTAACTACATAAAAAATGTGCTAATATCGGAAGGTCGAATCGAGTTGAGTAAAAGGAGTCTATTATTGTATTATTGTAATTCAGTAAACATCCGTCTAATAGTGCTCATACTCATGCTTATGAATGGCTACAATGTTTAAGTGGTAAGATTAAACGCTTTAGTCAAGGTTTGTTTGAACAGCTTTTCTTTACAGGGGCTGCAGTCATGCTGTAATGTGGATAAACAGCGCCATCTAGTAGTAATACAAAAAAATAGTCCAAGACAAGTGTACAGTGCATCCGGAAAGTATTCACAGCGCTTCACTTTTTCCACATTTTGTTATGTTGCAGCCTTATTCCAAAATGGATTAAATTCATTATTTTCCCCAAAATTCTACAAATAATATCCTATAATGACAATGTGAAAGAAGTGTGTTTGAAATCTTTGCAAATTTATTAAAAATAAAAAACGAAAAAAATCACATGTACACAAGTATTCACAGCCTTTGTCATGACACTCAAAATTGAGCTCAAGTGCATCCTGTTTCCACTGATCATCCTTGAGATGTTTCTACAACTTTACTGGAGTCCACCTGTGGTAAATTCAGTTGATTGGACATGATTTGGAAAGGCACACACCAAGGTCCCACAGTTAACAGTGCATGTTAGAGCACAAACATGAAGTCCAAGGAATTGTCTGTAGACCTCCAAGACAGGATTGTATCAAGGTAGGCCTTTAGATCTGGGAAAGGGTACAGAAAAATTTCTGCAGCATTGAAGGAGTTTGGAACCACCAGGACTCTTCCTAGAGCGGGCAGCTCGGCCAAACTGAGCGATTGATTGAGAAGGGCTTTGTCTAGAGTGGTGACCAAGAACCTGATAGCCACTCCATGATCATATATGCAGATGGGAGAAACCTACAGAAGGACAAACATCACTGCAACACTCCACTGATCTTGTCTTTATGGGGGTGTGGCCAAATTCAATCCTCTCCTCAGTGAAGACACATGAAAGCACACTTGGAATTTGAAAAAAGCACCTAAAGGACCCTCAGACTCTGAGAAACAAGATTCTCTGGTCTGATGAACCTCAATTCCAAGCATCATGTTTGAAGGAAACCAGCTCTGCTCATCACCTGCAGAGTACCATCCCAAAGTAAAGCATGCTGTGGGGCTGTTTTTCAGCGGCAGAGACTGAGGGACTCATCAGAGAAGAAAAGCTCAATGCAAAATATTGAGCCTTAATGAAAACCCAGGCCAGAGCATTCAGAACTGGGCAGAAGGTTCACCTTCCAACAGGACAATGACCCTAAGCACACAGCAAGAGTGGCTTATAGACAACTCTGTGAATGTCCTTGAGTGGCCCAACCATAGCCTGTGCTTGAACCCAATCAAATATTTCTGGAGAAACTTAAAAATGTGCATCTGCCCCATCCAACCTGACAGAGCTCGAGAGGTGAAGAGATGAGGAGAAGAATGGCAGAAAATTGCCAAATGATGATGAGCATAGCATCATACTTGTAACATCATAGTCAAAAAGACTTGAGGCTATAATTGGTGACAAAGGTGCTTCAACAAAGTATTAAGCAAAGGCTGTGAATACTTATGTACATGTGATTTTTTTTTGTTTTGTATTTTATTTTTAATAAATTTGCAAAGATTTCAAAAAAACTTCTTTCATGTTGTCATTATGGGGTATTGTTGGTAGAATTTTGAGGAAAATAATGAATTTAATCCATTTTGGAATAAGGCTGTAACATAACAAAATGTGGAAAAAGTGAAGCGCCGTGAATACTTTCCAGATGCACTGTATTGTGCAGTTTTTGCTGGTAGGCCTATCTAACTGATCATTTTGAGTAACCGAGTAAACTTCTACAGTGGAAGCAAATATTTAATTACAGAGAACATGAATCAACCCCTTTTTCAACAAACTTTTTTATAGTGAGATTACACAGGACTAAAATTAAACAAGTGAAGGCAACATCACAAGCATGTCAGGTTTTATTCAGTGACTTTATGGAGAATGGTGACAATATCATGACAACGGGACCCTCATCCAACTATGTATCACAATCAATGATCAAACATACACACACACACACACACACTCGCACACTAGAAAATAGTATTCACTCAAGTTACTTAGCTCATATTTTTGATTTACTTGTATTTTCATTTCCAAAATGTGATTCCACACAACTGAAGCTTTGGGCTACAGTTGTACATTTGTATGCACTCTAAGAAAAGTCTAAAAAATAAATTATTATTTAATAATTCCATATAATTAGAGAATGTCATTTGAGACACCTTGGCTTTCATTAAAACTTATAGGTTATTGAGTGACTTTAGCTTATATACAGCACCTTAACAAACACTGGTTAAACTGGTCCCACTGCACTGAGGTGCTGCAAGATTAGCCCAATACTGACTTCGTTAGCTAACTCGTTAATTCCATAGAACTCTATTGGTAAAGACGGAACTTGCGACCATAGTTTCATTTGGGAAACGCTAACGCAGCTCCTTTCTGTGTGTTTAATGGTAAGTGAACATTGTTTGTCAAGATAACACACCAACACGTTAACTTTAGCAAACTGTCACAAAAAAGTGAAATCTTAGTACATAACACTGTTCTTTTAGATGATATCGTCTTTGAAACAATTTCACTGCTCATGTTTTTGTTGTATGGGCGGTGCAGATCAGGGTTGTTAAAAACTTTTAACCTACCAGTTTTTATGTTTATTTTGTTTTGTATTTTGGTTTTTACTTTCAGTTTCGTTTCAGTTAGGCTAATTCTAATGGTGCGCAGTTTTAATTTCGTTTTTATCTTTTGAAAACCATTAGCCTATAGCCTACTTTTAGCTTGCATTTTGTTTTAGTTTATTTTTTAATATCATGGTAAAAGCCTTGATATCTGTAAATGTATGTTTGACAAAGGTGAAATAAATTATCAAAAGACAATCTAGCAATAACAACAAAACAGGTTGTTTTACTTTTCATAATGCCATGGTTTCACTTTGCATAGCCTATATGTAGCTATAAGTATGTTTTTATTCACAAACCATAAAAAAATACTTTTGAAAAAACTTTCATTCAGAAATTGTAAGCCTAAAGTTGTACAAATAATTAGGCTACAAAGAAACAACACTTTAAACGTGACATTTTAAGCAGAAAGACTGAAATAGCTAGTATTTTCTTGTAAAACGTATTTAAATAAAGTTTGTTTCATTCACTTCAGAAAATCATTCTATTCTATTCTATTCTAACTTGTGGCCTGGTGTAGCGCTGTATCCGCTCTGATGTCCAAATGCTTTGAGAATCGGTTCGTGTGAATCCGAAAAAAAGAACCGGTTCAAAAGAACGACTCGTTTGCGAATCGTAAGATCCATGGCGTGCAATGTCTGTCTGAGAAATACCAGACCGAGTCCGTCGGGCCCAATACGTGCTGTAAAGACTTCACACCGCATTTTGGTTCGGCAGAACCTCTCAAACCCGCCAAACCCGCTCACTGGCTCTCACATACAACCGAATGCAAACGATGTCTGTCTTGGAGTCCTAATGAAATGAAGAGGACACGGGCTTTATACGCGACAGAAGAGTGTGCTGTCTACAAGGTATGGTTTTATACTCGTCGGTCACAATAAAGTGATTAAGCCTTTTTTAAAATGACGCGCTATCTCCCATTTTAATGGCGAATACAATACGGACTTGCTTTTTGACAGGTTTACAGGTAAATATCGCGTATTAAGCCGCCCAATGTGTTATTTCAGACTGTGTATTTCGATTCAAAGTGAACATAGTCATGATTTGGCTTTGTCCTCTAAACTAAGGTGTCATTTTTTATTTTGAGTCGGAAGAAATAGCTAGTTTTAACATGCCGGTTTTGAAAATTTTGCATTGATACTATAATAAAGTCCATCATATCGAGCTGATAATTAAGTTAGCCTTTATTAGCCTATTTCTTACTATTTCTGCAGCTGGATTTGTGAATGTGAAATCAGGGAAGGGAGATTCTCTTGATCTCGGTCACTATCCACACTACTTCAGCACTAAGGCGCTGTCCACTTCACAAACAACAAATCAATGAATGAACATTTACTGATCATTAAAAACCTGCTGTCGTAATAACAATAAATGTTTTATAGACGCTTTCAAATGTTAGGCACACTGGAATACGCCAGTAAAAATACTGCTTTTTGTTTTGTCTCTATAGACTGAACCCTGTAGACACATCAGACATTCTCCAAGAAATCTCCAGGCTGGTCAGTTGTTTGATTCCTGTCTTATTCACAATAAAGTGCAACAGTAGGGTACTGAAAGTAATAATTTCATCCCCATTATGATGTTAAGTGATGATATATGTTTCTGTGTTGGTTCATTTTTACAAATTTGGGTAATAGTGTAATAGATGAATTACTATTCAGGAACCTCAATGTAATCCATGAAGAGAGATCCACCTATCAGAGACTTTGTAAATCCTGCAAAAGAGCTCAACAGTGATTGTCCACTACCATGAAGCTTTGTGGAAAGAAATGTACTTTAGCATACTTTTAAAATTAATACTAATGTTGAGCATAAAAGAAGATTTTGAAGAATGCAACCAAAGAGCTGGTGGTAGCCATTGACTTCCGTAGCATTTTTTTCTATAAAGTCAATGGCTACTGCCAACAGTTTGGTTACCAACATTCTTCAAAATATGTTCTTTTATGACAGAAACAGGTTTGGAACAACATGAAAGAGTGAATGATGACAGAATTTTCTCTTTGTGTTGAACTATCACTTAAAATGTGTTAAGACACAATCACGAAAGTACGTAATCTATAAGTACACTTTAGTGGCCTTCTATTTCATTAATATATTACCTGCAAGTCCAGTTTTATATATACACATACTTGCAAGTTTGATAAAAAAGTAATCTAAAAAGTAGTCAGAATACATTACCTAAAATGAGTAACCTAGATGGCATTACTACAGTTTTCATCATGTAATCTGTAATCAGAAACAGACTAAAATTAGTAAGTAATCTAACCAGCACTGTGTATAACTATGTCTGAATTAAGGGCCACAAACAAAATGGGGCAGCCACTGTTGCACTTTACACCCTTTGAATGTGATCAGTTTGTTAAAGAATAAATGTAGGATATTTCTTAGTATGTGGTATTGGTTTTATTGCAGGGTTGTTTTACTGACGTTCATAAGGAGACATGAGGAAGTGCAGTCCATGGATGTTTTTGCCTGTAATGTTTTCTTTCTTCACAGCTGCTGGTCTCTGGGTTGTGTGAGTATCCGACACCTGCTTTGCCCATTTCCATGTCAATGATTTAAGCTAAATAAGATAAATGTTATATAATTTCATTTTAAACAGGTATTTCATTGCTGTGGAGGATGAGAAAATCACCCCACTCAGTTCAGAGTACAAGTAAGGAAATATCCCTCTATTGCAAGCCAATTATTTAATGTAAGTAATCAATATTAATGCCTCCTTGAAACTGATTTTCCTTACATAGGAGGTCAGAATCAAAATCTCCTCCATATATCAGGTAAATCTTTATGAATTTTACTATGAATTCCACGATTGGTTTAAAGGCTGATAAATGTCCTTATGTGCTGTCTTTGCTGTTTAGCATTGCAGGCAATGCCCCACCTGCCAGCTGCGTGTTCAGTCAAGTCATGAACATGGCAGCCTTTGTAGGTATGAATGGTGCTCAGATACTGTCAGAGGACTTGGTCTTCTTATAAACAGAAAGAGCTAAGAGCTAACGACCAACATAATCATTATTTCATATGGGTTGAAATTGTAGTCTAATGCAGTTGTTGTACTGTACACCAACATCATATGAACATCAGTTTAGTTCTTATATAGTTCACCAAAAAAAAAAAAAAATGAAAATTTGCTGAAAACTTACTCAGGCCATTCAAAATGTAGATGAGTTTGTTTCTTCATCAGATTTGGAGAAATGTAGCATTGCATCACTTGCTCACCAGTGGATCCTCTGCATTGAATGGGTGCCGTCAGATTGAGAGTCCAAACAGCTGATAAAAACATCACAATAATCCACAAGTAATCCACACCACTCCAGTCCATCAGTTAACATCTTGAGAAGACAAAAGCTGCATGTTTCTTAAAAAACAAATACATCAAGACGTTTTAACTTTAAACTGTTGCTTCGGGTTAAAATACAAGTCCATAATCTATAAAAACGCTTCCTCCAGTGATAAAGTCCATCTCCTGTTGTCTCTCACATCAAAATCCACCAACAGATTTGTTTAGAGCCGTTTTGGACTGTTTTTGCTTGTAAATGGTGCTTGATCTGTGCAGATTTCTCTCCTGATTCAGACCAGACCACTTTTTCACTGGAGAAAACAATATTATGGGTTATGAACTCATTTTAGCCAGTAACAACAGTTTACAGTTAAAACACATTGATGGATTTGTTTCTTACAACCACACAGCTGTTCTCATTAAAAGATGTTAACTGATGGACTGGAGTGGTGTGGATTACTTGTGGATTATTGTGATGTTTTTATCAGCTGTTTAGACTCTCAATCTGACGGCACCCATTCACTGCAGAGGATTCATTGGTGAGCAAGTGATGTGATGCTACATTTCTCCAAATCTGATGAAGAAACAAACTCATCTACATCATGGAATGAATGTAGAATTGTTTGAAATAAATGTTCTTGGTCTTTTGGGCTCCAGGCTTTATTCTCGGAGTGCTGCGATATCTGCAGCTGAAGCCAAGGGTTCATAAACCCTGGCTCAACATCGGCAGTCTGGTGGCTTTGTCTCTTGCGTGCTTCGGTATGACTTTAGTTGGGAATTTCCAGGTATGTGCAAACACAACACTGAACCACTTATTTTGGCTTTGGTAACAGATTAACAGAAAAATCTACTCTAATGCCAAAATGAAACATTTCTACAAATTTTAATGTTTTTTTTTTTTTTTATAATACGTACTATAACTAGAATTTTACATCCCTTTTGGATATCTATTTTCACCTGAACACCTAATTTGTTTTGTTGATCTAGCTGTCCAATGATGAGGAGCTGCATAATATTGGCACGTCCATGACCTTTGGCCTAGGAACACTGTTCTGCTGGGTCCAGTCTTTCATGACCCTAAAGGTCAACCTGCGGAATGAAGGCAGGCGAGCAGGAATCCCTCGCTTCCTGTTGTCTGGAGCTGTAACTTCCTGCATGTTGCTTTGTATCCTTCTTCCTTCCACTGTAAGCTCACTTAACTAAAACAATATAGACTACGTGAGCACTGAGAAATGCTTATCATGAGGATGAACTATTATTTTCAGCTGCAAGTAAATGATAGGGCTGGGTGATAACGCCAGAATATCTCGATTTCTGATGATATGCAAAGTACATGTTGCTCTGAAGTATCTAAAAATGTAATTTCAGACAAAACCCACTGTTGTCAAAGAGATCCAAAATTATGTAAAAACATTATAACATTAAAATTTTAGAAAAAGGCATGTAACCAATGGAATGAGGAAGAATGAAAATAATTGCCATTTTATGTACACAACCCTTGTGAAATAGAAGTGTACTTAATTAGTGTACTTCTAATCTTTACAGTATATAATTAAAAAAAAAATATTTTCAGATAATATAATATTAATTCATTAAAAGACCACTTAAGTGTACATAAAGAGAGTACGGTAACACTTTATTTTAAGGTGTCCATAATACAGAGTAATTACCTAGTTAAGTACTTAGTAGTAGCCGTTGTACTTACATGAAACAAAATGTACTTTATCATGTAACCAAGTTATGGAACAGCCTGTACTTACAGTTTGTAATTATGTACATGTAATAGGCAGCTACTGTTACACATATGTAACAGACCGAGTCTGTTACACAGCAACTTATGTAACCAAAAGATTGCTATATGTGTTGCAGACATTATACAACGTAATTATAAATGTAAATACACAGGCATAAGCTACTTAAAATAAAGTGTATAAAGATTGTACTTAAGTGTACTTCATGTGTATCTATACTGTACACCTTATCCAGCTGCACCTTAGTTTGAGTTAACCCACCAGTACACTTACAGCTTAAATACATGTGATACCTTTCTAATTACATTAAAATTACAGAATATTACACAGGCATAAGCTACTTAAAATAAAGTGTATCAAGATTGTACTTAAATGTACTAGTAGCAGTGTAACAGACTCGGTCTGTTACATATGTGTAACAGTAGCTGCCTATTACATCTACATAATTACAAACGGTAATTACGGGCTGTTCCATAACTTAGTTACATGATAAGTACATTTTGTTTCATGTAAGTACAACGGCTACTACTAAGTACTTAATTAGGTAATTACTCTGTATTATGACACCTTAAAATAAAGTGTTACCGAGAGTACACTACAATGTGCTTACTATAATAACAGTAATTTACGCATAATTACATGCAAGTAACCCGAATCTTAACCCTAATCCTATTGTAAACACATGTTGTTGAATATTACTGAAGACTTAAATGTATACGCTGCAACAAGGACACCTTAAAATAAAATGTAACCTATGTTAAAAGTACTAGATTACAACTTTATCACTACATATAGGTGTAGTAAATATATATTACAAATATATTTAAAATGACATAGAAGTTTCAATAAGAATTACATTAAAATATATTTTAGTTTGCCATAAATGCTTGTCAGTACATTCGGCAGCACACTTTAACATTTAGAATATTTTAAAGATAATAGAAGTAATTATGAAATTACATATAAAGGTGTGCTAGTCTTAAGTAGGTCAATAAAGTTTAGCTAATTTCATTTCATATAAATTTCAACTATAATGCATTGTAATTTAATAGCAATTAAGATGCAATTAAAGGGATAGTTCACCCAAAAATGAAAATTCTGTCATCATCATTCTGTCATCTGCTGAACACAAAGGAAGATATTCTGAAGCATGTGGGAAACAGAGCAGTTCTGGGGCACCATTGACTTCCATAGTATTTTTTTTTTTCATACTATGGAAGTCAGTGGTGCCCCAAAACAGCCTGGTTACAAACTTTCTTCAAAATATCTTCCTTTGTGTTCAGCAGAACAAAGACATTCATACAGGTTTGGAACTACTTGAGGGTGACTAAATGATTACAGAATTTTCATTTTTGGGTGAACTATCCCTTTAAGTGTCTGAAAACATTACGTTCAGTTTGCACTTAAGTGTTATTATATTATTTCCATAAGTACTCTTTAAAAAAATGCTTAAATGTACTTGTTTCTCACAAAGGTATGGAAGCCCATTTCTGCAATTAAAATAAATAAAAGGTTATTGCGACTTTTTATCTCAATTCTGACTCTTTTTTTTTTTTCTCTCAGAATGGTGAGATATTCACTCCAAACTGTGAGTTAGAAACTCGCAATTCTGACTTCTTTTCTCAGAACTGAAATATAAACTCACAGTTGCGAGTAATAAAAGGGGAAAACAGACTATTTTCTTCCAATTCTGACTTTATAACTCACAATTGCGTGTTTATATCACAAAATTCTGACAAAAATAAGAATTGTGAAATAAAACGTTGCAATTACATTTTTCATTTCTATTCAGTGGCGGAAACAAGCTTCCTTACAAAGGCAATAAACAATACAAAGAAATAAAATACTTTAGCAAAATTTTAATTTATGAAAGCCGTGCAAGGATATCCGTGAACATTTCTAAATGATGACAGAAAAGAATTGCTGAATCAGACTTATGAATCAAATCACTGAAACTGACAGTCTGAACTGATTCACTAACATTCCTCAAAATTCACCCTGCTGGAAAAAAAAAAAAAAAAAAAGATAAATAACAGCGTAAGCTGGTTTAGTTGGTATATTAACTAGCATCTCTCATCTATAATATCAAAACAAACAAGCTAACCACCTTAGGCTGGTTTAAGTTATTGTTGCTGTCAATGATGCTCCATCTCCACATAATTTATTGTGAATACACAGCATGTGATGTTTCACCCAGCCCTGCGTCTTGTTTCAAAATGATCTTCTACTTTGATTGTTTTTCCATATTTTAGCCTTGACTGCAGATCTCAGACTTTGCTCTGATGGCTCAGCGGTTGCACATGCACGCGGCCCGCGCTCAGTGGGCGCTGGTCATGTTCTTCCTGACGTACCTGGGCACATTCGCCATTGAGTTTCGCCACTACCATTTCGAGATCGTTTGCAGCGACGACCAGGACCCTCCGCTCAGCCTGTCTGAAAGCTTCTCTGAGGTCTCCGAGTACCAGTCCGACCAGCTCTAATCTCACTCTTACAGTATCTGTGGACCCTCATACTTCTTCCAGTGTTCGCCAGTGATCAGTCCTGCATGTAAACTGAATGTAATCTCTCTAGAAAGACCTTCGGACGAGTACGTCTTCTGAATGTGTAGATAGGCTTTTGCAAAAGCAACAAATTCATGAAATGCACAACGATTTACTGTGACGTGTTCCATGTTTATGTGAAGCAACAAGGACACTTTTAAGGAGAAGATCTGAATACAGGAACAGTTTTTGGCAAGATAATCCTTCAGAAACATTAAGACTATGCTTTCTTGATGCAGAAGACACTACAAAACTTCACAATTCTAATGAAATAAAAATTCTGTTATTATTTACTAAACTTTTGATCACTTCAAATCCATATGCTGTCAGCATACGGGTTTGGAAACTTCATTTAAAGGGACAGTTCACCCATAAATATTTTTTTTTTATCATTTACTCATCCTCAAGTTGTTCCAAACCTGTAGTTCCTTTCTTTTGTTGAACACAAAAGATGATTTTTTTTGAAGAATGTTGGTAACCAGTTGCTGGCAGCCATTGACTTTCATAGTATGGAAAATATACTATGGAAGTCGATGGGTACCAGCAATTGTTTTGCATTCTTCAACATATCTTCTTTGGTGTTCAACAAAAGAAAGAAACTCATACAGTTTTGTAACAACTTGAGGGGGCAGTAAATAATGACAATTTTTATTTTTTGGGTGAACGATACTTTCGATGTCACGAAGAAATCCCATGTGAAATGGAATCATAGATGTTTTGTATTCATGTAACCGCATTTCATTTTGCGCCTGTCCTGCATAATCTTAAAAGTAGCTTATGCAGCTTTTTATACTTGATGTTATATATTGTAAAACATCTCTGACATTGGTCATGATTCTGTATTTTGTTACTAAAACAGACATCTGTTTTCGGGTGCTGGTGTATCTAAATGTTGCAAATGTGATTTGTTGTGTCCATTTGGAATAAAATTTTACAACAACATTTAAGATTGAGGTTTATAAGACATGAGGTACAATCACACTAAACCTGTGTCTAGTTGGCAGGTTTTCATATTTTATATCACTGCACATGTGGGGGATAAAGACATGAATATGTCATATGCTACACATTGACACCGCATAGAAATCATTCAAAGAGAATGCAAGTGTATGATAATTCAAAGACGGGTTTCAGTGTAAAAAAACAAGCACCTGGGAGGCTTGGAGTTTCAGTCCAGCGGAATAACAACACATAATAACCGCTGGTTTTTCCACATGATCCGATGCTGTAACCCTTGTTCTGCGCTGTCAAACGTTCCCGCTCAGTTCTAACTGGTTGAAAGATGTAATGATTCTATAATGGTTCCTTTCCTCTTCGGTTAACTCCATGTTACCTGGTCTAACGACCACGATCACGTTCACCCCAGCATCCCCTGCTGCCTTTGCCTCTGTAAGGGAGATTTAATGAATCTGAATTAAAAGTTGAATTCACATGGAACCCTCATGTAATTATGGCACATGCATGTATTATCAATGAGAAGTGTGTACGCACCTCGTGTGACATCGGTTAAGAAGATGATTTCTTCTGGTTGGCATCCAATCCTCTCTGCGATGTTCTCATAGCTTTTACTTTCTACTTTGGCGCCAATGTTGGTATCGAAGTGACCATCAAACAGCTGAGAAAATAAATGACAAAATTCAAAACTTGCAAATCTACATTAATCCATTTAAACTTGTGAATCCGTATCAAGCAAACACTTTCTATTTCTAATTTTCCCTGTGGAGGGATCACTGTTTCTTGGCTTTAATCCCACCCATGTAGGAATAAATACGATTGTCCTTTATAATCCTTTCCCAAATGCTTTGCATTATTTATATTGATCTTTACTTAAATACCATAACTAAGGCTAAATTTTCTCATTGCCTGGTGAGCCTTCATTATGGATTAAGAACTTTTTGCCAACTTTCTGGGTAAAAACAAAAACAAAACTGAAATAGAATATAAAATATTAAGATGATTAAAAAAATAGATATTACTAGATTAACTGCCTTGGCAACTAACTTGGTTTCATTTCATTTAAAGCACTAAACATACTAAAACATGAAATAAAATAAAATGTATTAAAAGCAAAACAGAAATAAAAACTAAATGAAATAAAATAAAAACTAATCAACAAGACAAAACTCACCAGTGTTGTCACTGTTAATAAAAAATTATTAAAATGCAAATATTATATCAATATTACATGGAAAAACAAACTTGTTAACCTTGTTAAATTACTGAAATAAATAAGTTGAAGTACTAAAAATTTGTAAAACTACAATAAAATACATTAAAGCTAAAGAGAAATAGTAATAATAATACTTTTCTAAAACTTAAACTAAAATTAAAATGAAAACTGATATAGAAATAAAAGCTCATTCAAAATATTAATAAATACTATAATAGTATTTAAAATATTTTGCTTTTTTAAACCATTTTAAGTAAATAACAATGCAGCCCACAAGAACAAACATATTAACTAAAATTGAAAACTAAAATGATAAAATATACTAATTCAAAATATTAATAAATACCACAATAGTCTAACACCGCTAATAACATAACGTTACTGCCGACATCTAATCAGACAAGGAAATTAAATCAATAAGTAGACTCTGATAATGAAAATGGGTTTTTCAATAATGACTTTCCTACAGGAAATGACTCCTTACATAATTAATCACATTAATAAGTCCAGTGGGTTTTGTGATGCACAAGACCCTCCTTAATGCACACATCCAGACTATAGAGACTAAAAAGATCTGAATCTCATGCAAGCACAAGAAATGACATCCTCTGTTAATTCGAAACCCATCTAAATAGTGCTTATAATTACTATAATCAAGCTTACATCTAGTAGATTGCCTTCGACAGAATAGCCAAAGAGCAGCTTCTGTGCCTCCACACTTCCTGAAGAATAGATGTAGACCTTCAGGCCATGATGTCTCCACCGTCTGAGGGCTGGAACCACATCCTGGTACACCCTGCGACAAAACCACAGCAAAACAATAACATAACTCACTTTTACTGCATATAGTGAGAACAGTAATATTACAACATGGGGTATAAATGCACACTATCATTACAAAGTCTTTATGGTTGAATATTTGAAAATCTCTTCTGCTCACCAAAGCTGCATTTATTTCATTAAAATACAGTAAAAAACAGAAATATTGTGAAATAATATTACAATTTAAAATAAATGATTTCTATGTGAATATATTGTAAAATGTAATTTATTTCTGTGATCAAAGCTGAATTTTCAGCACCATTACTCCAGTCGTCAGTGTCACATGATCCTTCAGAAATCACTCTAATATGTTGGTTTGCTGCTTAAGAAACATTTCTGATTATTATCAATGTTGAAAACAGTTGTGCTGCTTCATATTTTTATGGAATTTTTTTTCAGGATTGTATGATGAATAGAACGTTCAAAATAATAGCATTAATTTGAAATAGATATATTTTATAACATTATTTTCTATATGCTCTATTTTAACAGTCTTTACTGCCACTTTTGATCAATTTAATGTGTCCTTGATTAATACATTAATTATTAAAATGAATTATTATTCCCCATAACCCATCTGTTCCCCTGTAATCTATTTCTTAAATGTTATTATTTTACGTATCTATTTTAGTGCATCCAAAATAAAAGTTTTTGTTTATTGTGTGGTACTGTGTATATTTATTATGTATATATAAATAGACACACATACAATATATACTTTGAAAATATTTACATGTAGATTTTTACATTCATATAATAAAATAAAAATATTTTTCTTAAATATATACATGCATGTGTGTTTATTTATATTTATATACACACACACACAATACACACATATTATGTAAATAAAAACTTTCATTTTGGATGTGATTAATCGTTTGACAGCACTAATTATTTATTTTTCCTCTCCAATGTGTACACCTTATATGGATATATTTTTTCTGTTTCTTTTGGAACTTTGCTATCAAAAATTTCAATAAAACTATTAATCAAAAAAACTTTTGTTTGAGAAAAAATAATGTACTTTTGAACAGCAGTGTATTTTGTATTGCATTTTTGTATTTTGTCTGTGTTGTTTGGAGGATAAGATTTTGTAAAACAGCATGTTTTTTATCCATTTAAATACAGAAAATAAAGTTTTCACACAATTTATGAATTAATCAAAGACATAACTGACATATTAATCTGCTGTCAGAGTTAGTGACAGGTTATACAATCACCATGGATAACAAATGTATAACTGAGTTCAACAAAGTTCTTCAGTGTCTGAGAGAAACTGAATGACCACATAAATGAAGCTCACAACTGAATATTGACTGAAAATTTGGATGCCAGCTGCACTGTTTATTAATAAACCAGCTTATTTATTAGTAAACAACAAAACTTATTTACCATCTAGGTCAACAGTCCTCCTCAAACACATATGTGACCCTGGACCACAAAACCAGTCTTAAGTAGCGCAGGTATATTTGTGGCAATAGCCAAAAATACATTGTATGGGTAAAAATTATCGATTTTTCTTTCATGCCAAAAATCATTAGGATATTAAGTAAAGATCCTGTTCCATGACGATATTTTGTAAATTTCTTACCGTAAGTATATGAAAACTCAATTTTTGACTAATAATAATATACATTGCTAAGAACTTCATTTGGACAACTTTAAAGGCGATTTTCTCAGTTATTTAGATTTTTTTGCACCCTCAGGTTCTAGATTTTCAAATAGTTGTATCTCAATCAAATATTATCCTATCCTAACAAACCATACATCAGTGGAAAGCTTATTTATTCAGCTTTCAGATGAAAAATGGACCCTTATGACTGGTTTTGTAGTCCATGGTCACATATGGGCTGTATGTGCTGGTAAAGACGAGGTTACTTACTCGCCTTTGATTTTCCCCGTCATATACGCGGCTCTCCACATGTGGCCCTGCAGCTGTTTGAGCGCAGTGCTCTTCCTGTCCGCTGCCATCTGCCACAGGACGTTATCCACAACCTCCCGGATGGCCTTCTCCTCATCTGTGTGAACCGTCTGGTCCACTGCATGAACGGGACATGCTTTATTCTGCCGCAAATCTTCTTCAGCCTGAAACAAAGACAGGTTTCAGTTTGAACAACTGCATCACAGTAAGTGCACTGCGCTGTCCATTGGTATCTGTCCCCACTTTTTTGGACATGTATGGTGTATTTCCATGTATTCATGGCCGTACCCACCATTGAGGTCCCCGAGGTCCGGACCTCGGTATTTTTCCAATAACAGAAGTTGTAATATAATTACTTTATATTAATTCTGCTTTGATGCTGCAAGGATAAAAAGCCAAGATAACAGATCTTCTCATCTGAGATGCCTCAGCGGTAGGGGTGTTAGATATATATCATCTGCGATTATATCGTAATTGTTGTTTTAACGATGTACGATTTGACATGATCTAGTATTTTGCAAAAACCATTCAAAACAGCCCTACAGAGCGCACGCATACATTACGTGAAGTCTAGACTAGAGCGTATTTAGAGAGTATTCTTTCACTGCATGATTCAGTCTATTAAAATGCATTTACAATTATCACAAATTCAAGACATGGGGGCAGAAAACATATATATTTATACCACTTCATATAGTTAATCAGTTTCACATGAAGAGTGCCGTTTTTCTCCAAAAAAATTACCATGGTTACAAATGTGATATTGATTTTTTTTTTTTACAACAGCTTAATAAACAAGAAATTAATTAAAAGACTTACGTTTTAGACACCATATTTCCTGTTTTTGCTCTATTTCGCCAACAAAAATAATTCCAAACACAGCCACAGCACTGTTTTGTGTCTCTGAGCAACACGACAGTGATTCATTCCTGAATGAATCAACCGTTTAAATGATTCGGTTCAATCGCAATGATTCACTTAATAGTGATTTGTTGCCACCTATTGGTGGTTTTAATTTCACATTTCCACTTTTTTCCTCATTTTTTTTAATGTTTAAATGATTTCAAATATCAGCATTCAAAGTTTTATGTTTAATATATCAAAACATTATTTATGCATTTGTAATTGCAGGTTAAATGCATTAATGTCCTGCATTAAACAGTGTGTTAATACATCTAAATGCTTCTTCAGATGCAGCTTCTGTGTTGATTTCATTTATTTGGTAACAGCCCAAATGTCTTATTATTCTAATTCACTGATTAAATGTGATTAAATGTAAGAATTTGACTCAAAAGATCATGGAGACTTTTAGAAAAAAATGGTTTTATAAAGGTAAAAATGCCCATAAAATGTAAAAACCAGTTTAAAGTTACTGGAAAAAATAATTTCTATCAGTGTAAATAATAAAAAATAAATAAATAAAAACAATAGGCCTATTCAGGTTTAATCATTTTAGACACATAATTTTACTGAAGGCTACCAGGATAATTATAACTGCGTTTATTAAATTCATAAACTTAAACAAACTATATCTTCTCTATTTCCAGTTTGTAGCATGGATCAATCATTGTAACATTTAATCTAATTCTCATGCTTAAAAATCTGTTATCTTGAAATATAATTTATGCTACTACTGCCCACTGACTTGGATCTAATTTATGAGCCTTAAAACGTCTTAAAATGCACACATGTAGATCAGGAAAATCACAATTTTCTCGGGGGAGCATACCCCCGAACCCCCCTACCAATCTCCATTTTGGGACCTCGGTATTTATAAAAACCTGCGTACGGCCCTGCATGTATTTATTTATTTTTCAAAAAACAGCATTGTTTTATTATGTTACATGTCCAAAAAACGTTGAATGAGTCTGTTTTTCCACCACAGATAAGTTTGTCAATATATCTTGAGAAGGACGAAAAGATTTGAACCTTTTGTTTTTGATTTCCCTTCATGTAAAACGAATACTAACAAAAAGTTACACCCATTTTGAAGAACAAATGAAAATAACGTTTGAAAACACTGACATAACTACATATTCATATGTGAAAATAACACAACATAAGCGCATAAACGGTGTGTTTTGAAAGGTGTTGACCTGTTTCTTGAGCAGATGAACGTCTTGTTTGCATTCATCCTCTTCCCAGTGAGCAGACAGATATTCCTCCAGATTCTCTCTGATGTAGGGAAATAAGATGTCCTACATGCAAGAGATAACACAATAAACCAACGGACTGGTTTTCCTCGCACATAATGAATATAATTTCTGCGTTCTTCTCTTATCTCTGTGGGCTCTTACCTTGACAAACGTGATGGGCGTCGTGGTTCCTTCAATGTCCAGAAGAAAGACTCTAGCATTTTCTGGTACTGCAATCGCTGCCATTTTTATCAATGGCAAACGATGTATATGTTTGTTAAAGTCCTGTGTTTTGTTTGATTATATCAGATGAGAAGCTCAGATTTTGACAAATGAATCAATAATAGCATGCAGGCTAGTGGTGAGCTAACGCATGGAGCAGTTGCGGGATGCCAAATCCTGCGCACATAAATCCCACCCTCTGTCATCAGCGAGGCATAGATTGTAATTAATACTACATTGGGACACTACATTTATGTATTTGCTATTATTTTTAAATATTCATGTACATTTGGTACGATATATCATCATATACAACAACAACTCTACATTTATGTTCAATACAGTTGTAATAGAAGGTGATAATAATAGTATATAAAATAATAGATTATTAGTTCTAAACACCTTTTGAGGTGATAAAATTAGTAAAGTAAATATTTTGTGCAGAAAATTATTGATTTTGTATTTTAATAGATTGTAGCCGAATGTATGCCTTTAATTTTTTTTTTTTTTTTTTTTTAAATCTGGCAACACGGTTGGGAAGGGCTGTTGAGTAAGGAAGTAAATGTAAGGCTGCATATATAAATAAAATACGTTTACCTATTGGGTGAAATTCATTAATTCGTGTACTTATTTTATAGTGAAAAGTAGATTTTTTAAAAATGTATTATTATTATTATTATTATTGCAAAACTGGTTATATAAAGAAAATAAAATTCTTCATATAAAGAATTGAACACAATAAATATTTTTTAACAAACCAAAAAAATAATAATAAAAACTTACAAAATATATTCGTCATTTATATATTTGTATTTGCTATATTGTTGTTGTTCTTGTTTTTGCTGCTGCTGTTGTTGTTGTTAATATTATTATTATTATTATTATTATTATTATTATTAATGTTGTTTCTAAAAGAGATGTTTGTTACTAGTCAGAGTAATCAATTTAGGAATAATGTCCTTTCTTAAGAAGTCTTGACTTTCATGTGAGTAATTTTTTTCAGGCTTTTTTATGTATCAGGCCCCGCCCATTAGGGGGACAATTTTACAGTCCTGTAAATGACACTAGAATGTTAGAATGTTCTTTTAAATGGAAAATTCGAAAATTGTGTCATTTATTGGAATTATTTAATATAACGCAAATGTTATTATTAAGGATAACTGGGTCTTTGGGGAAAAAAAAAAAAACAAACAAGAAAAAAATATTGTGATTAGATGTCTCTTTTATTTTTAACAAAGTGTGTTTTTTTATTTGCGGCTATGAGAAGAAGGGCCGCCCATCCTCCGCTTCCTCGTGCAGACGGATTTCGTCACTGATCCCCGTCCGCCATTTTAATCAACGCGGAACGTTATTCGTGTTGAAGTCTTTGACCTTTTAAAACCACAGTAATATAGTCTGTTACATAGCAAGCGTCGGCTCAAACTACATATACTCCAAAATGCAGGCCGAAGAGCAAGGTGACTTCAGCACCGACGAGTTTCCAGAAGGCTCCAAGATAAACGCGAGTAAAAATCAGGAGGATGACGGGTGAGTCTTTGGAGAGAGGCCTTCGCGACACAACCGGGCGCTTAACATGTAGACACTCTCGCTGACTTTAAAGGAATGAAAACATGCTCTTATCATTCATTCACATCCATGTCGTTCCAAACGATTATATTACTAATATGCACAATATTAAACATAACATCGAGCTCAAGATGCTCGAAACAGTTGTCAATACGTCTGCATAACGTTACTAGCACATTAGCGTCTAATGGCTTACGTTTAATTTGGGCATTGGAAAAAATTATACCAATGAGGTTTGATTGCAAAAAACAATATTTTCTATTTTGTTATGATGTATTTCTTTCATGCATCACCAGAAAATGTGTGCATAATATCAGCAGTTGCATTTTAGTGCATCTATTATGCATTGGCGTGATTTGAATGCTGTTTGCTTTTGTGTAGGAAAATGTTCATTGGTGGGCTCAGTTGGGACACCAGCAAGAAAGACCTTTCTGACTACCTGTCCAAGTTTGGAGAAGTCCTTGACTGCACCATCAAAACAGACCCCATGACCGGACGCTCCAGGGGCTTTGGGTTCGTGCTCTTCAAAGATGCTGAGAGTGTTGATAGGGTAAATGTTCCTTGTCAGTCCTTACGTTTCATAATAACATCATTTTGGCAGAGCTCATAGAAGGTTCTTGATGTGTTTAGGTGTTAGAGCTGAAGGAGCACAAGCTGGATGGGAAACTGATTGATCCCAAGAGAGCCAAAGCCATTAAGGGCAAGGAGCCCCCCAAGAAGGTGTTCGTCGGTGGTTTGAGTCCAGACACGTCTGAGGAACAGATCCGGGAGTACTTTGGAGCTTACGGGGAAGTGAGTGACTCAAAATAAGAACTTGATAAAAATCACATTTTTGGGAAGTAGTACCACACTGGTACCACTAAACTAACCTGTGTATTTTTCTCTCAAAAGATTGAAAACATTGAGCTCCCCATGGACACCAAAACAAACGAAAGACGGGGATTCTGCTTTGTGACATACGTTTCAGAGGATCCCGTTCAGCAGCTGCTGGAGAACAGATACCATCAAATTGGATCAGGGAAGGTATGTTGATATTATCATGAGATTATGCTTGACAGACACATGTACCTCGCTTTGTGTTAATAAGATGTATAATAGTAGGCATGTATTTATTACTGTGAGTAAAGCAATACTTTGCCCAACCCTTCATGTTAGTAATGCTATTAATCATTGTTGGCAGTGTGAAGTCAAAGTTGCCCAGCCTAAAGAAGTTTACAGACAGCAGCAGGGCAGAGCAGACCGAGGCTTTGGAGGAGGACGAGGAGGCTTCAGGGGCCGTGGAAGAGGTTTGCAAATCTAGAGATTGCTGCTGTCTTTGGCAGACTTTTAAAGGTCCCATATTGTCAAAACTGGAATTTCCTTGCTTTTTTCATGATAACAGAGATCTAGGGGCTATGTAACTACCATAGAAGTTTCAAAACAGTCAGTCCACCGTAAAGTGCACACAGCCT
Source organism: Tor tambroides (assembly GCA_021397915.2). Taxonomy (NCBI): domain Eukaryota; kingdom Metazoa; phylum Chordata; class Actinopteri; order Cypriniformes; family Cyprinidae; genus Tor; species Tor tambroides. Next base: position 60,812 of record JAFVLL020009394.1, on the reverse strand, counting down.
GCATAAAGTTGCTGTGTTTTTTCAAGAGCCGCTGTGACTTCCGTAAAAATTTAACGTCCGAACAACTTCCCGAGCACCGCCTTCTGTCCTTTTGCCAAACCCCCAGACAGCATCGCATCCATGAGCAACAACAACACGGAAACATGCCGAAAAGGTTCACTTAACGGACGAAACCAGATCGACCGACCTGTAACGTTACTGTACACTCTCACTCAAAGGATGGACGATCTGACAGGACTGTTACTATGAGGTGGATCACGTCTAACATGTATAGTAAAGACAAACTCACCGTGTCTATCTAGTCATGATGAAGATGTAAATACATTTAGATTTCAGCAGGCAACTATTTTTACTGCTACAATATTATTCCAGCCACAATTAATCACAACAGTGTATACAATTACAAATGATTATATATAAATCGTCAGTTTGCTGTTTTACACACATGCACACAGACATTATTTCATACACGACAGTCGTGAGATGCAAGAAATCTTCAGACGCGCCCATAACAACAAAAGACAATACTTTATTGAACCTTTTCTGATAAGAAGCGTGCGCTGTAAACGTGAACATTTTTGATGATTGTATCTGTCCAGTCCGCTCGTTTTATCTCGTTTCACCACAGCTGTCATCGGTTTTTGTCTGGCAGTGGCAGCAGGAAACATATGTGATCAAATTTATAATTTGAGGCTGTATTAGGTCGATTCTGGCACCCACCATCACAACAAGACGATATTAGCTCCTTATGTAGCCAAATCTGCATTGGTTTGAATGGGCCACCTCCAGGGCAATTTTCCCTTTGTTTTGCTTACAGCTTAGCACGGTGACGTAATTGTGACGTCGGCCCTACATGAACCCAGTTACCTGTGGTTGGCCTAGCGGTGCGTCACTCAGAAAACAACAGGCCAATCAGAAGATAGGCTCATGAATATTAATTAGACAGGCCAAATCGACCTGTTTTTATCAGAGCTCCTGAGAAAGTTGCTGTAAAAATATATTGAGATGGTTTTTGGTACTTATACCGCGAATATATATTCTTAAGGACATCAAAACCTAAAATAAAACTCCAGAAAGGTATACAATATGGGACCTTTAATTCCAGTAGTTTTGGACTGAAAGGCTTCTCTGACTCTTTGTGAACAGGACAGGGCCATGGCTATAATCAAGGATACAACAGCTACTACGGCCAGAACTATGGAGGCTACGGCAACGGATACAACCAGGGCTATAATGGCTATTCTGGCTATGACTATTCAGGATATAACTATCAGAATTATGGCTATGGACAAGGCTATGATGATTACAGTGGTAATTTTACAGTTTCTTATTCAGCCTTTAACATTCAGAGACACAAGCCTTGATATTCATGATGTACATTGGGGTGTAATTTGGAAAAATGTCGCAAAATTGTGCCAAATTTTGTGCAAATTGCTTTATGTTTGTGATTTTTGTAGGTCAGCAGAGTAGTTATGGCAAGGCCTCACGGGAAAGCGGAAACCATCAGAACAGCTACCAGCCGTATTGACAAAGTGGCTAAACACATTGACGTTCATGGTAAGGTCATATCTTTGGTGCGTTCTGGACCTGACCTCAATGTTAAAGATCAATAGACACTATCTGACAGCCTAAGGCATATCAATGCATCTGAGTTGAACACATGTCTATAGATCTTTAATCACTCATGTTTGTGTAGCCATTTTGCCTTTTTAGCGTGGCAGAAAAACGTAAACGTTTTTCTGTAGGTTTTCCTTTTCCTCCTCCTGCTTTAACAGGTGATCATAATGGAATAAGATAGAGACTTGATAGCAATGCTAACAGGTAAAGTACAGCTAAGGGGTACAGAGTAATGGCGCCTCTCCTTATTTTTCCTTTCTTTCCCTAATTCTGATTATTGTACCTTGTTTGTACCTGCCAGCGGGGACTTCATTGCAGGCCGTGTGTCACCTGACCACGACATTCTCTGGGCGTCGCACATAGCGGGCAGAGAGCACGGCATGCACAAGAAAGCGCTGTCCTGTGGTATGGTCTCTTCAAACTTCCTGTACCAGCGTAAAACAAACAAAAAGACAAAGGAGATTCCCCCATTTTCCTTAAATTGTTGGCTTTTGTTAACAGTTCCAAATGTGTTTTTTCCAGGACTTTATTAACGTAACCTAAAAGTGATTCATAACTGCTTTGTTGTATTCTCTTTTTCAATTGTAGTGCTCTTGTGTTTCAGTTGTGGAGCTTCAGTGATTTTATTCGTTTTATTTCTTTGGTTTCAGTCACCTCCCTTGTATAAATAATTGCATAAACTCTCTCATAATGCTTGCTTTTTCTTTAGAGGCCATAGAGAACTTCAAATGGGTACACCTCAAGGCTTTTTCTAAAGCGTAGCTTTTAAAGATCATATGTAAAGTGGGTTTACCAAGCCATTAAAAGCTGACAAATCTGTGTTAGACAGATGAAACCAACTCACGTATTGGCTAAATGCAAATAATGATTTTCAGTTTAAAGGGAAAGACGTTTGGGCTCGCTCCTCGGCTGGTCAACCAACCGCTTGGAGCTGAAGCTTTTGCTGGCTTATGAGCTGTTTTGTCAATCTAAGTTGTCCAACATATGATCTTTAATCTTTAATGATGGTTTTCCTAGTTTAAAATCGACAGCTCAAGAAGTTAAACACTGAAACATGGACGTTCTTTTCTTTATTCTTTTTCTTTTTTAAACCTGTCCAAATTGGAGTCGTTCATCTTGCGTATCTTCTCTTGTAGGTCGGCAGGCTGACTTCGACATTGCTCCTCGGAGGCAGCTTGTGGAATCCTGTCCTTAAACAACTATTAAAAAAACATTATTCAGTCCTCTGGGGACGAATTCAGTGTCTAACCTTGTAAATAGCGAGGCGTTTTGTTTCCAAGTTTGTCTTATTCCGTGCTTTGTTCAGACTGAACCTGTAGGTTTTGTGCTAATGTGTTCTTAAGTCTTGAATAGGAAAAAAATGTGCTTTATTTTGTATTTTAGTTCTTTTCCTGAAGGTTTTTTGGATAAAGGGATTAAAAATTGGGAAATAATTGTTGTTGCGCTGTGTTTCTTTCATTTCTTTTTATTTTTTTTTATTCATGTTTATACGAAATTAGACCTGGGATATAACATTTATAAACGTAGTTGCTCGTCATTGGGAATGTGCAGACGTAAGCTATGAGTCCGGAAAGTGCAACCAATAAGCGTGAACGTGGCGTCGAGGTTTTTAAAAGCCCAATGACGTCATTACGCTCAACTTCCGTTACGCCGCCATTTTGTGAATGGACGCCGTTGCCATCGACATCCTGAAAGCAGACTAAAACAAACGCGATTCTGAGCCTAATTTAACACGATTTACTGCCAGTTCAGTCGAGTTTTACCCTACGACGTTTTCCTCAAGAAAAACAACTGTAACAGTCAGTGTTTTCGCCGAGAATTGATCAAAGATGTCGGATGAGCAGATTCTGGGCGAAGATCCGATGATGAAGATGGAGGAGAATGATGGAGAGGGTTTCGGTGAAGAGGAGACCCTGGGGGCTGATGATGGTGGGCAGGGAGAGGCGGAGGGCTCGAAGATAGATGCCAGTAAAAACGAGGAAGATGAGGGGTGAGTTTCGGCCCCTGTGGTGATTGACTACAAATAAACAAGAATTTAGACATGGTTTCCATGTACTAATCGTTTTCCCTAGTCTTTAGAGGCTATTCGACTTAGTGTAATGAAAAATCAAGTTATTTACTGTAAATCAGAATCCGTTTATCACTATGGAGCACATATTTAAAGAACAAACTGTATAAAGAACTTGACTGTATCAGTCGGACATTGTGAATATTCATTAGTCGTGTGTGAATATTCATGAGGTTGCAGCTGTTTCCAAACACATTTGCCTTTCAAAAGCAAGTTTGTCAAATGTCAACAGTGTCTTTTTCCAACGAGAAACTCTTAATGTATTTAATAGCTAATGGTGTTATTTGTTCATAGTGTGGTATTGCGTAGTTTTGTCATAAATTAATGTCTAAACGTCATGTGAAATGTGAACCTTTCAAATAAAAGTAAGGCTTGAACGATTCTAATCCTGGCTTTAATATAGGTCTTAAGTCTTCATTTTCATTTACACAAATGAAGGCCTTAAAGGTCTTAAATTGTATCAAAAATACTTAAAATCATAAAATCATGGCATTAAATGTTTCATGTACTGCAAAAATAAATATCTTTCTTCAGTACTTTTGTCATTTTTCCAATACAAATACCAAAACATTGTTAAATCAAGATAAATTTACTTGAGCAAGTAAAACTTCAAATGTTTTTTTTTCTAAATTGAGTTTAAAACAAGAACGAATCTGACATTTGTGTTTGACCTTTTTAAAATAATAAATTCACTTCATTTTGATAAATTTCCCAGAAAACAAGATGACTTATATATTTTTTGCATCTTGTTTTAAGAATTTTTAGTCATTTGCACTGTGTGATCAGAAGATATGGTAAAAGTTATTTCCAGTAGTTACGCTTTTTTTTTAATAATTAAAATGTATTGGAAATTGATTGTTTGTTGAGCTGCTAACACAACTCATTGTGTTCTCGTTAGACATTTACATTCAGAGAACATAACATATAACATTTAGTTTTTTTCCTTAATTTTATTTATAAAGGTTTCAAAAAGTCTTACATCTTCCTTCATGACCTTGCAGAAACCCAATCGCTTGACTTTTGTTACGTAGTACTTGACCTATAAAGTTTTTTACCTTAATCACGTAATGTCTTCCCCCACAATCTGTTGTAACATCAGTCTTTTTGTTTTTAGGAAAATGTTCGTTGGAGGCTTGAGTTGGGACACAACAAAGAAAGACTTGAAAGATTATTTCTCTAAATTTGGAGAGGTTGTCGACTGCACCTTAAAACTGGACCCTTTGACAGGCCGGTCCAGAGGATTTGGATTTGTTCTGTTTAAAGATGCTGAAAGTGTGGAAAAGGTATGTTGACAGGTAGATTGTTTTTCATGCCATTTTAGTTATGTTGCTGTTATGTTGAAGCGGTATAGACAGCGAGGCGGCTTTGACTGATTAAATCAAACCTTGATGTGTGTCTGTTCCTTGTCAAAGGTGATCTTGCAAAAAGAGCACAAACTGAATGGAAAAGCGATTGACCCTAAGAAAGCAAAGGCTATGAAGTCCAAAGAGCCAGTGAAGAAGATATTTGTAGGAGGTCTTTCCCCAGATACTCCAGAAGAGAAGATCAGAGAGTACTTTGACACCTATGGAGAGGTATGGAGAAAGTGACATTTGTTGTATGTATGTGATAAAACACCAAATTATTTACATTTCTGTATTTTCCTCAGGTGGAATCCATTGAGCTGCCAATGGAGAATAAAACAAATAAAAGACGAGGTTTTTGTTTTATAACATTTAAAGAAGAGGAACCAGTAAAGAAAATTATGGAGAAGAAGTACCACAACATCGGTTTAAGCAAGGTACAGTTTTATAACAATCCTAATATGCATGATCCTGCCATTTGACACAAATCATAAATGTTATATACCTTCAATTACAGTTTCTGGTATAATCGCATTAAAATGAAATATTTTCACTTATTTTTCGTATATTATTATTATAGACTTATAAAACCTCATGAAGACAATGTGAGGAAATTATTTTTTGTACAAATGTATTAAAACCTATGAAGACCTGCACATAACATGCTGGAAAAAACAGATATTACCACAAATTACTTAATTTGTGGCTAAGTTTTAGTAATTTTGCACCTTGTTTCAGTTAAATGATTCCTACAATTCATTCCCTCATTCTTAGGCCACAGCTTTATATCACTGTAATGGTACATATCAGTCATTTTTTTTGCCAAAAATCACTTGTGTGCTAAATTACCATGTGGAAATGCATATTTTTGGATAACGCAGTGAAATGAATACTTGAAAAATGAAAGGTACTTCTCTTATTTTTGCGTGTTTTCTATGATGTGAGAACTGAGAATCAGTAGTCAGGTTATATAGTGACATGTATATTTTGGGGGAAATGCTCTTGAACTCTTTGATTGTAAATGTTCTTGTCTTTTGATAGTAATGTGGAATCTGTAATTGTGTCTGCAGTGCGAGATCAAGGTGGCCATGTCAAAGGAGCAGTACCAACAGCAGCAGCAGTGGGGCGGAAGAGGAGGATACGCCGGCAGAGCCAGAGGGAGAGGAGGTGAGTCATTCAGTAAAATGGAACACAATAAATAATGCCACAGTTAACCCTTTGATAGAGTGGGGCAAAAACAGAATGGAAGAATTGCGGAGTTGGAATTTGGAATGTTGAATTGGAAGAAGAATTTAGTGAATTACAATTCAAAGAAATTAAAAAAAAAAAAAGTCAAGTTTTTTTTTTCAAGTGATTAGATATGTATCATCTGAAACCTATTTCTCCAAGTTAATTACAATAATAAGGTCAATAAACACATCCATTAATTTTACTGTTCAGCACCGCAGAATGTACACAAGGATAAATGAAGATAAATTTATGTAAATATCAATAATTTTGACCCATACAATGTATTTTTGGCTATTGCTATAAATATTTCCCAGCGACTTAAGACTGGTTTTGTGGTCCAGGGTCACATTTGTCAATTTTTTTTCTTCAGTGGAACAGGTTTTCAGTATAATAACAGTAAAGCAGCTGGAGGCCAGCTGACAAAAAATAACAAAAAAAGCATCATTTGACTTGTGCATTATATTCCCAGACATTATAAGGGAACTGATAAACTAGATTTCAAATACACTTTAAAATGCACTATAAAAGTAGTTTTAATGCGTTAATTATGCCTTGAAATGCACCTTATAATGCATTTTATGATCTCATGAATAATTCTAACCACAATAATTATAATGCTTATCCATTTTTTTGTTACTCCTTTAAAAGCATTAAAACACAACAAACAAATCTTCAAATATAATGCATGTTAATTTTAGTTGCAATTGTTTATGAAAAGATATAATGCATTACAACGCACATTATGCATTATACATAAAGGCTTTAGGTAAAGTGTTACCACTATATTTTGTAAATTAAACATTACTAGATGTTTTACAATAAGATGCTATTTCAGTCTTTCTATGTAAAAATTATATGTTAAATTCAATGTTTTGGGTGAAGTGTTCCTTTAAAGGTTTCATTCTGTAATGCAATTATTTTTACACTGTAAGTACATGCCAATCAGTATTTCCTGTATAGGACATATTTTCTATACAGGTCATACGTCTTCTTGACAAAGGCCTGCTGGAGGTATGCAGGTTTTTAATGAAATGTAAATAGAATTGAAATGATTTCTAATGTCTTTGGAATGAACGTGTCAAGCACAGTGGTTTGGAAAACTACTAACAATAAAAATACCCTGAAACATTTTTCACTTACAATGAATTATGTTGTTTTCAGTCCCATTTTATTAGGATAACACCCTAACAAGTAAAAACCACATAATGCATATGCATACACCCCTGACATAATTGCCCCAGATTTATATAGAATGTTATAGGAAATGGCAATATAACAAAAATAGTAATTTACCTATACATAAATGTATCCAGTTACTTTCGTAGTAAAAAAGTAATTAATTCTTAGTGTGTGTGTGTGTGTGTGTAGTTTATGAATACATGATTGAAATGGATGTCTGGGTTGTGTTAAGTGGGAATGACTTGTGTTGCTAACAGGATGATTAGAATGATGATGGCAAGCACTACCACACCAATTATAATCATCATCTTGGTGTTTCTCCACCACATCTTTCTGGCAACACGCGTGGATGTCCTTTGAAATGAGTCAGCCTGGGCAAGATAATTACAAAAATAATCAATTGTTATCATGAACTAAAATAAAAAATGTTGGTTACACTTTATTTTAAGGTGTCCTTGTTACAGTGTAATTATACATTTATGCACTAAGTAATATTAATTAACTACATGCACTTACTATATGGTTAGGAGTCAGGATTAGGGTTTGGCTTAGTATTACTTGCATGCAATTATGCATAATTTATTGCTATTATAACAATAAGTACATTTAACATGTGCAAGACCTTAAAATAAAGTGTTACCAAAATGTTTATTTGTGACTGGTTTGACTGGTTTCAACATGATCAAGAAATGTTACATATTGGTCTCATTTTAACCTTGATAGGTCTCAAAGGCTCACCGTGGCCTGCAGATCGTCTGTTTTGCCCATCAGGTCGTCTAACCGCTCTTCTCTCTCCAGGACTTTGTTGATGTTGTCTTTGAGAATGACTTTAACATCATTGACTTGATCCTGAACTTGGTTAAGTTTGCTGGGCACTTGTGGTTCACTGTTGTAGTCAGTCTACATTATAAAGAAAAAAACAAGAGTAAACCACTGGACCCAACATAGCAATACACATAAAAAGGTACTTTAAAAAGTAATGTATTATAGAACTGTGTTAATCCGTGAAAAAGTAACTAATTGTGTTACTTCGTTACTTTTTCTAGAATGTAATGCATTCCGTTACTTTTTGTCACCTGGGCTGGGCCTGCTTATTTGATTTTAATAACAAAAAGAAGATAGAACCCAGAAGTTATATTTTTGGCAACTGTAAAAGCCCTTTCACACCAAAAGTGAAATTAATAAGTCTCCGGATAAAGGATGTGTCTCTGTCTCTGCACTTACTCCTGATTTCTCTCAACTTTAGGAACAGGAGAGCTGTCAGTCAATAAATGTGAAAACAAAGTAACTGGTGTTACTTATTTGAAAAATTAACTCAGATATTGTAAATTTGAAAGTAATGCATTACTTTACTAGTTAATTGAAAAAGTAATCTGATTACATAACTTGCGTTACTTGTTATGTGTTACCTCCAACACTGCACATAACAATACAGAACAATACACACGTATGTTTTTAATAACATTAAATGCAGGACTATCCAGCAGGGTTGTGCACTATTCAGAAGTGAATTGAAAATGCCTTTTAAATTGAAACTGAAATTTAGATAGCAAACAGGAAATAGAATTAAAATAGTGAATTAAAATACTGAATGAATTCATAGATGTAGATAGACAGACAGAGAGTTAATTGTGTACAAAATATGTTTCATGTTTCATTATAGTACTACATGTATATGTTTGTATATATATATATATATATATATATATATATATAAAGACTACAGTATTGGACTACAGTGTAGTATTGATGACTTATTTTTCATCAAAGCAAAAACGATACAAAAAAAGGAAGAAAAAGCTGCAGTACAGTAGTAAAATCTCAGTGTTTCCCATCTGGCTTACCAAAAAAGTAAAACAAAGAGTTGATAACTGTACTTATATACACTATACTGCCAAAAGTATTGGGTCGCCCCCTTCTAATGAACAGGTTTGACTACTTTAGTCATTTCTATGAGCACAAATCTTAATGTTAAAGCATATAATGATATTCTAGGAAATTGTGTGCTTCTAATATTATAGCAACAGTTTGGACAGGACCCTTTTCTATTCTAACATGACAATGCATCTTTGTATAAGGCAAGGTTCAAAAAGAAAATGATTGATTCAGTCAGTGTGGAAGAACTTGACTGGTCTGCATAAAACCAAGTCCTAATCCCAGTTGAACACCTCTGGTGTGACTGTAAATGCAGACCTTGAGCCAAAAACTCATCACCAAACACCAATGACTTGTACATACGCTATATAGACAAAAGTATTGGGACACCCCCTTCTTTAGAACAGAAAAATGCACTTCCAAATCTGTGGCAACAACGATGGGAACGTGTATTTAAAAACTGTATTTCCATCTCTATTGCAACAGTTTTGGAAGTGTCTAAAATGACTGTACACATATGTACAAGTCATTGGTGTTTGGTGATGAGTTTTTGGCTCAAGGTCTGCATTTACAGTCACACCAGAGCCAGTGTTCAACTGGGATTAGGACTTGGTTTTATGCAGACCAGTCAAGTTCTTCCACACTGACTGAATGGAAATTACTAAAGTAGTCAAACCTGTTCTTTAGAAGGGGGCGACCCAATACTTTTGGCAATATAGTGTATTTCCATCAACTTTCTTTTGTGGATTAGGCTTTCATTAAAGTGCCTGCATACATATATTATGTAAATGGTCTAGAAACTTTTGACCAATAAAGAATGATGAAATATTACAACCATAGAAACTTTAGTCCAGTTGGTTCACATTTAATGGTACTTGGTGTCAGTGGATCTAATCATCCTGTAGCTTTCATGATCTGAACATGAAATATTGTTCGCCAGTTACATTTACATTTACATTTAGTTATTTAGCAGACGCTTTTATCCAAAGCGACTTACAAAAGAGGACAATAGAAGCAATCAAAACCAACAAAAGAGCAACAACATGCAAGCAGTTTCCATAAAGCTAAGTATTAAGGGTAATGTAACAGTCATTTTGAGCAGTTATATCAATGGAGAGTTAGATCACTGTAATAAAATCAATAAACAGTAATCTCAATGTGTGAATTACATTTTGAACAGGTGATTTTGAACTGTGTATGTGACCCTGGACCACAAAACCAGTCTTAAGTAGCATGGGTATATTTGCAGCAATAGCCAAAAATACATTGTATGGGTCAAAATTATAGATTTTTCTTTTATGCCAAAAATCATTAGTATATTAAGTAAAGATCTTGTTCCATGAAGATATTTTGTAAATTTCCTACCGTAAATATATCAAAACTTAATTGTTGATTAGTAACATGCATTGCTAAGAACTTCATTTTGACAACTTTAAAGGTGATTTTCTCAATATTTTGATTTTTTTTGCACCATCAGATTCCAGATATTCAAATAGTTGTATCTCGGCCAAATATTGTCCTATCCTAACAAACCATACATCAATGGAAAACTTATTTATTTAGCTTTCAATTTTGACCCTAATGACTGGTTTTGTGGTCCAGGGTCACACACACACATATATATATATATATACATATACATATACATATATATATATATGACAGACAGAGAGACAGGAGCAGAGAGAAACAGGTAAAACCACAGATAGACAGACAGACAGCTAGATAGCTAGCTAGCTAGCTAGCTAGATAGATATAGAAAACGCTCCAAACATCTCTTGAAACAGTAATTGCATCAAATTCAAACATGACAATACCAAATCAACATGGTACTGTCAGTAAAAGAAGGCAGTATAATATTTTTTATTAGACAGTATATCATTTTTTACTTTTCTGTGCCATTTTGCCACCATTTCCCTCACATATTCACCATGAACTTCTTGACTGACAGTCATATTCAGATGAGTCCAAAGATCTAGATGAAGTCAGCTTCAACAGATATTGTCATCATATTCTGTTTACCACTATAAAACACTGACATATTTAATTTCCTATGTTGGTTAATCATCTTTAATGTTATATTACTTCATATGTAACAACGTTCGTTTGAACACATCATCTCAACAGGCTGGTCAAAGCCTTGAACAAACAAGCATTTAAATAAACATTTAACTAACAAACAGCGCAGGCTTTCTAGTGTACTTACCATTCTGAAACTTTTGTGAAACTTCCTCAAATTTCCAACTTTAACTGCTAAAGGGTTTCAAAAATTCAGGCTTAGATTGTGACCATTGCTTAAAGGACACGGTTTCTAGAGGAAACTCATTCCTGTGAGCTACAACAGAAGTACAAAAGAACAGGATGAAACATTAGAAAACTCATTTGCAAACAGAGCTTCCCCTCCCAGACAGATTGCACATTAACCAGCAGCCTGTGAGCGCGACACTTCCTGCTGGCTCCTCACGAGTCTGTCACACCGGCCCAACCCACCGCTGCTTTGCACATAGCTGCTTACATACACTAGACACTGTGCAAAGAGCTGCTGATTTGTTTCTGTTCTGGTGGTGTTATATGGCATATGGCTGGGAAATATATATCACACCTGCTTTTTGTTTTTTTCTTTTCAGTGGCATCTGAAAATATCCACCTTTTTTTAAAAAATGAATTATAAATTCATACCAGCATCATCTAATGACTTTTCTGGATGATGTTGGATGAAAATACTTTATGGTCTATTGCTGCTTGAGTATTCCCTTCATATCAGTCATGCTTTGCCCTGTTTTATCCTTAAACAATTTAAGGAACCACTGTTGGTTATATTAACAGCTGTTTATAGATTTATAATCATTTCATAGGACTTTAACCTTACCAGATGACTTGACTTCATTGTTATATATTACACAAGTAATAATGTTGTTCACTAACTTCAAATTCTTTAAGTCGTTTACTAGGCCTATATGTTTAGGTGGTAAGCGGCTGTGTTCTCTATCCTTATGGATGACAGAGAGAAAAAATACTGTGAAAAGTCAATGTACAAATAAGTTGTCATATATGCTTTTGTATGAGTTTGTTAATGTGGGGTAATGGGGTGGGTAATATTTCTAATGGTTTTGAAAGTCTCTTATGCTTACCAGGACGCCATTAAAAATACAGTAAAAACAGTAATATTGTAAAGTATTATTATAATTTAAAATAACAGTTTTCTGTGTGTATATGTTAAAATCATTACTCCAGTCTTCAGTGTCACATGATCCTTTGCTGATTACTATTGCTTTCAATCAATAGCTAAATTTGTCCTTGTTAAAAAAAAGTAGCAGATGCATTACAGTACAGTAATTGTTAGCTGTAATTACGGCCAAAGTACAATCTTAAAAGTATTTATTGGACAAATATCACGATTAACATTATGTTATATACAAATGCTGTAAGTCATGTGTATGTTTGTTTACACAGGGCCTGAAATCATCATTAGATGTGAATGAGGCTCAGTGGGAATCAGTTTTTTTGCTCCCATCTGGCTTTTACTGTACAAACAGCGCGTCTGTCGTGACGCTGTCGTATTTTTCAGGTGCCACGCAGGCGCTTTTTATGCGTTTATGGTGGATTTTATTGCAATATTTTTCCTTGTGTGACAGTGTCTTCCTCCAAGGGGCGCTTAGAGGCTCACGAATCCGCATCCATCATTAAGACGCGTTCGGATCATCAGGGCTTTATTTCTCTTATTTGAGACATTTATTGACTAAAAACTGATATTACCTTTTATATTTCTTTATTACAATGATTGTTACATGATATACAAACAGAAATACCTTCCCGCAATCTTCTTAAAATGACAAAATAAATACATTTCCTGTAATCACAAACGATTGTCATTGGTCGAATCTGAGCAGCGCTGAGAAAAGTAACAGGCAAAATGTGACAACACTTTTTCGCTGCTATTCCTGTGCAAATTCTAACAATGGAAAACACACTATGAAGGGTTAAAATCGGACAAATATTTATTTACAAACATTTAGCATTTTACCAGACCAGCTGAGATAATGTCAGGGCAGCTAACAAATGTGGCACTAATTGCTTACTTTCAAGTGAATCTCGAAAAAAAAAAAGTTTTGCTTCCTCTAACGGCCACTTTAAGAACTGCAACATATCACCACGAAGTTCCCTTAAAATCCGCCAGTCCGTTTTTAATTCACTCTGACTTGACATGAGGACGCTATTTACAGGACAATGGTTTATACGTTAACAGGTCGTCTCTATTTATGTCCTTGCCTGACAAAATTGTCGCTAATTGTGATTGGTTAAAGTAAATACTAACTCTAAAGCCACGCCCATTGAAGTTCTTCATATTTTAGACTAACTGTAAAAGTCACACTAGACGTTTTAGGTATAGTTGCAGTTATAAAGCTGCCGTTTTGTCCAGTCTGCATTCATCATGAATCCCTCTGGTTATAACAAACCTGGAAAAACTTTCCTTTTCACATCCGAGTCTGTAGGACAAGGACATTCTGGTAAATATGAAACATTGTTGCACGTTGTATGAATGCATGTATTGTAATCAATGATACTTGTAGTGTGGAGATAAAGATCCTCAGTATCGCTATACAGGCTACATGTCTGTACATGCCCCTGAGTCATGATCGCAATTTTGACCAGTAGGAATGATAATGCTCAATGAATAATAAATAAATAAATCACACCTTCAAACGAAATAGTGATACTAATGTAGTTTAATTACTGTTTTTATTACTGACAGATAAAATGTGTGATCAGATCAGTGATGCTGTTCTGGATGCTTACCTGGCACAGGACCCGGACTCCAAAGTGGCATGCGGTATGATGATATTCATGATATTTCAGATGTTCATAAATTACATTATATTATATTATATGAAAATGACTTAGAAATGCTCATTTTTACAAACATGCATCTAATATTTAATGGTGTTTAGCTGGACAGCCTGTACTTCCTTTTTTATCATTCCCATTCCTTTTTATGATATCTTAACATTA
>JAFVLL020009394.1:0-46390 GCA_021397915.2 Tor tambroides | reverse complement strand
TATTTGTTTAGAGCTGTTTTGGCTTGTAAACGCTGCTTGATCTGTGCAGATTTCTCTCCTGATTCAGACCAGACCACTTTTTCACTGGAGGAAGCAATATTATGAATACAAGACTTGTATTTTAGCTGAAGCAACGGTTTGAAGTTAAAAACACCTTAATCATGTATTTGTTTCTTACAAACACACAGCTGTTCTCTTCTCAAGACATTAACTGATGGACTGGAGTGGTGTGGATTATTGTGGTGTTTTTATCAGCTGTTTGGACTCTCATTCTGACGGCACCCATTCACTGCAGAGCATCCATTGCTGAGACACTGATGCAATGCTACATTTCTCCAAATCTGATGAAGAAACAAACTCTTCTACATCTTGGAATGAATGTAGAATTGTTTGAAGTAAATGTTCATGGTCTTGGGCTCCAGGCTTTATTCTGGGAGTGCTGCGATATCTGCAGCTGAAGCCGAGAGTACATAAACCCTGGCTCAACATCGGCAGTCTGGTGGCTTTGTCTCTTGCTTGCTTTGGTATGACTTTAGTTGGGAACTTCCAGGTATGATTTTTTTTTTTTTTTTTTTTGAAAACAACATTGAACCACTTATTTAGGCTTTTTTGTAACAGATTAACAGAAAGATATTCTTTCATGCCAAAATTTTAAACACATATTTAAATGTTTTTTTAACACCTAATTTGTTTTGCTGATCTAGCTGTCCAACGATGAGGAGCTGCATAACATTGGCACGTCCATGACCTTTGGCCTAGGAACACTGTTCTGCTGGGTCCAGTCTTTCATGACCCTAAAGGTTAACCTGAGGAATGAAGGCAGGCGAGCAGGAATCCCTCGCTTCCTGTTGTCCGGAGCTGTAACTTCCTGCATGTTGCTTTGTATCCTTCTTCCTTCCACTGTAACCTCATGCATGTAAAACAATATACGAGAGCACTGTCTTTGTTGACTGTGCAGAAAGAAATGAATCTAGTATTTTTAGCTGCAAGTAAATGATAGGGCTGGGTGATAACGCCAGACTGTCTCCATTTCTGATGAGATGCATTATACATCTTGCTCTGAAATATCTAAATATGTCATTTCAAACAAAACCCACTGTTGTCAAAGAGATCCAAAATTATTTAAAAATGTATAACATTAAAAATTTAGAAAAATGGTGAAAATTTAGTTTCACCATTTGAACAAAGCAGCATGAAAAAAATCATTTCCATTTATATACACACCCCTTGCCAAAAAAAGTGTACTTTAAGTACTTCTATCTTAACATTATATTTTTGTAAAAACGGTTCTCATATATATATATATATATATATATATATATATATATAATTTTTTTTCCCATTTAAAAGGCCACTTAACTTAGATTACCATGTATTTACTATAATAATAACAGTAAATTATGCATAATTGCATGCAACTAACCCCACACCAAACCAAACCCGAATTCAAACCCTAATCCTATTTGTAACAAGGACTCCTTAAAATAAAGTGTAACCTACGTTTCATAACACACTTTTAAAAAGTGCACTTTGCAATAATGTCAAATTAAACATTTTACTTTAAAGTAATTATTTTAATGATATTTTGTCATACTTTAAAGTGGCACTCTAATTTAAAGTGCATGTTTAAAGTGCACTAACATATTAAAGCACATGTAAAGTACAAAAGTAGCATGTGTAGTAAATATATATTACAAATATATTTAAATATGACATACAAGTTTTAAAAAAGTGACATTAAAATATTTTAGTTTTCCATAAATGCTTGTCAGTACATTCGGCAGTTCACTTGAATATTCATACTATTTTAAAGACAAGAGAAGTAATTATGAAATTACATATAACGATGCACTTAAGTCCTACTTAAGTGGGTCAAAAAACTAAAGTTCAGCTAATTTCATTTAATATGAATTTAAACTATAATACATTTTCATGTAATAGCAACATGTAATGAAGTGTCCGAAAATATTACGTTCAGTTTTTCCATAAGTTCCATAATAAAAAAAAGCTTAAGTGTACTTGTTTCTCACTAAGCTAGGAATCCCATTTCTGCCACTAAATAAAAAGTTGCAATTGCCTTTTTTTTTTATCTCAATTCTGAATTTTTCTTAGAACTGCAAATTTATATCATGCAATTCTGACTTCTTTTCTCAGAACTGAGATTATAACTCACAATTGTGAGTTATAATGTCCAACTCAGGGGGGAAAATACTATTTTCTTACAATTGCAAGTTTACATCTTTATAACTCACAACTGCGTGATTACATCACAAAATTCCTAGAAAAAATAAGTGAGAATTGTGAAATAAAACACTGCAATTATCTTTTTTATTTTTATTCAGTAGCAAAAACAAGCTTCCATACAAAGGCAATAACAATACAAAGAAACAAAATGCAATATTTACCTTTACTTTTAGCAAAATTTGAATTTAATATAAAAAGCCATGCAAGGATATCCGTGAACATTTCTAAGTGATGACAGAAAAGAATTGCTGAATCAGACTTATGAATCAAATCACTGAAACAGACAATCTAACACAAAAATGAATCAAAATTCACCCTGCAGGAAAAAAAATTAAAGAAATAAAATAACAGCTTAAGCAGGTTTAGTTGGTATACTTTCAGCATCTATTATCTACAAGCTAGCCACTATAGGCTGGTTTAAGTTATTGTTGCTGTCAATGTTGCTCAATTGCCAGATAATTTATAGTGAATATACAGTATGTGATGCATCACCCAGCCCTACTTTTTGTACACATTTAGCCCATATTTCAGCCTTGACATCAGACCCCAGACTTCGCTCTGATGGCTCAGCGGCTGCACATGCATGCGGCCCGCGCTCAGTGGGCGCTGGTCATGTTCTTCCTGACGTACCTGGGCACGTTCGCCATTGAGTTTCGCCACTACCATTTCGAGATCGTCTGCAGCGACGACCAGGACCCTCCACTCAGCCTCTCCGAGAGCTTCTCCGAGGTCTCCGAGTACCAGTCTGACCAGCTCTAGTCTCTCTCTGCCTCGTACTTCTTCCAGTGATCAGTCCTGCATGTAAACTGACTGTAATCTCTCTAGAAAGACCTTCGGACGTGTACGTCTTCTGAATGTGTAGATAGGCTTTCGCAAAAGCAACAAATTCATGAAATGCACAACGATTTACTGTGACGTGTTCCATGTTTGTGTGTCAGATGAGCGATGCAACAAAGACACTTTCAAGGAGGAGATCTGAATACCGAAACATTGTTTATATTCTGTTGTTATTTACTAACCCTTTTGGTCACGTCAAATCCATATGCTGTTATTTTTTCTGTGGAAGATCTAAGAGCTTCTGAAGAATCTGTACATGGCGTAGGGGTTTGGAAACTTCATTTAAAGAGACAGTGCACCCAAAAATAAAAATTGTGTCATCATTTACTCACCCTCAAGTTATTCCAAAACTGTAGTTTCTTTCTTTTGTTGAACATAAATAAAGATATTTTAAAGAATGTTGGTAGCCATTAACTTACATAGTATGAAAAAAACAAATACTATGGAAGTCAATGGCTACCGTCAACTGTTTGCTTACCAGCATTCTTCAAAATATCCTCTCGTGTGTTCAACAGAACTTACAGGCTTGTAACAACTTAAGTGTGAGTAAATGATGACGATTTTTATTTTTTGGGTGAACCATACTTTCGATATTACTGAATCCTAGATGTTTTGTAATGTAACCGCATTTCATTTTGAGCCTGTCCTGCATAATCTTACAAGCAGCTTTTTATACTTGATGTTAAATATTGTAAAACATCTCTGATATTGGTCATAATCCTGTATTTTGTTACTAAAACAGACATCTGTTCTCGGGTGCTGGTGTATCTAAATGTTGCAAATGTGATTTGTTCGATGTGTCCATTTGGAATAAAATTTTACAACAACATTTAAGATTGAGGTTTATAAGACATGAGGTACAATCACACTAAACCTGTGTCTAGTTGGCAGGTTATCATATTTTATATCACTGCACATGTGGGGGATAAAGACATGAATAGGTCATATGCTACACATTAACACCGCTTATAAAACATTCAAAGAGAATGTAAGTGTATGATAATTCATAGATGGGTTTCAGTGTAGAAAACAAGCACCTGGGAGGCTTGGCGTTTCAGTCCAGCGGAATAACAACACATAGAAAGCGCTGGTTTTTCACATGATCCGATGCTGTAAGCCCGGTTCTGCGCTGTCAAACGTTCCCGCTCAGTTCTAACTGGTTGAAAGATGTGATTATTCTATAACGGTTCCTCTCCTCTTCGGTTAACTCCATGTTACCAGGTCTAACTACCACGATCACGTTCACCCCAGCATCCTCTGCTGCCTTCGCCTCTGTGAGGGAGGTTTAATGAAGCTGAGTTAATGTTGAATTAACACTGAACCCTCGTGTAATTGTGGCACAAGCATGTAATGAACATGAAAAGCGTGTACGCACCTCGTGTGACGTCGGTTAAGAACATGATTTCTTCTGGTTGGCATCCAATCCTCTCCGCGATCTTCTCATAGCTCTTACTTTCTACTTTGGCGCCAATGTTGGTGTCGAAGTGACCATCAAACAGCTGAGAAAATAAATCTACAAATTCAACATCTACATCAACTCATTTAAACTTGTGAATCTGTATCAAGCAAACACTTTTATTTCTAATTTTCCCTGCAGCAGGATCACTGTTTCTTGGGTTTAACTCCACCCATGTAGGCATAAATGTGATCGTCATTTATAATCCTTTCTAGATCACTTTGCATTATTTATTTTGACCTTTACTGAAATACCATAACTAAAGCTAATTTTTTTCATTTCCTGGTGAACCTTCATTACGGATCAAGACGTTTTTGCTAACTTTCTTGGTAAAAAAAAACAACAAAAACTATTAAAAAACATTTACATCAATTCAAATAAAACTGAAATAAAATATATTAAATGTGAAAAAAGAAATAATATTAGAAACACCGCCTTAGCAACTAACTGAAATATAAGTTTCATTTATTATAGAAAAATATAAATGAAAATATTAAATAGAAATAAAATAAAACTAATGAGAAAAAGAACACACCAGTGTTGTCACCTTTAAAAAAAAATTATATATATTTTTTAAAATACAAATATTAGATGGAAAAATAAACATAGCCTTGGTAAATAACTGAAATGAATAAGTTGAAGTACTAAAATTGTTAAAACTAAACTAAAAATACATTACAGCTAGACAAATAATGATAATAATAGTTTTCTAAAATGAAAACTGATATAGAACTAAAAGTTAATTCAAAATATTAATACTATAATAGTATTTCAAATATTTTTTTTAACCATTTTAATTCAATAAATAATGCAACCCACAAGAAAACTGGAATTTTACCTAAAATTAAAATCAAAACTAAAAATATAAAACATACTAATTCAAAATATTAATTAATACTACAATAGTCTAACATCAGTAATAAAATAACATTAGTGCTGGCATCTAATGAAAGAAGGAAATTAAATCAATAAGTAAGACTCTGACAACCAGAAAATCCACTGCAGGAGCAGCAATAATGTACAATCAGCAGGACATCAGTGCAAAATAAACCACTTCAGAGCGACACAGTATCTGATCGTACCAGCCCGGGTTTTTCAATAATGACTTGCCTACAGGAAATGACTCCTTACATAATTAATCACAAGTCCAGAGGGTTTTGTGATGCACAAGACCCTCCTTAATGCCCACATCCAGACTATAGACACTAAAGAGATCTGAATCTCATGCGAGCACAAGAAACGATATCATGTGTGGTTTAGAAAAGGAATCCCATCTAATAGTGCTAATAATTACTGATCGAGCTTACATCTAATAGATGGCCTTCGACAGAATAGCCAAAGAGCAGCTTCTGAGCCTCCACACTTCCTGAAGAGTAGATGTAGACCTTCAGGCCGTGATGCCTCCACCGTCTGATGGCTGGAACCACATCCTGGTACACCCTGCGACAAAACCACAGCAAAACTATAACATAACTCACTTTTACTGCATCTGGTGAGAACTGTAGACTACAGCATGGGATAGAAATGTACACTATCATTAAAGTCTGGGGTCTGAAAGATTTATTAAATGTTTGATAGCTGAATGTCTGAAAGTCTCTTCTGCTCACCAAGACTACATCTATTTGATTGAAATACAGCAAAAAACACAAATATTGTGAAATATTATTATAATTTAAAATAACTGTTTTCTATGTGAATATATTGTAAGATGCAATTTATTTCTGTGATCAAAGCTGTATTTTCAGCATCATTACTCCAGTCTTCAGTGTCACATGATCTTCAGAAATCATTCTAATATGCTGATTTGCTGATTATTTTCAGTGTTGAAAACAGTTGTGCGGCTCAATATTTTTATGGAAACATTTTTTCAGGATTCTGAGGAATAGAACATTTAAAATAACAGCATTTATTTGAAACAGAAATCTTTTATAACATGATTTTGTATGTGCTCTATTTTAAAAGTTTTTAACTGTCACTTTCGATCAATTGACGGTGTCCTTGATTAATAAATTAATTATTAAAATGAATTATTCTTCCCCTTGCTTTCATTTTTATTATTTGATGTATCTATTTATTTTTCCTCTCTATTGTGTATACCTTATATGGATATATTTCTTCTGTTTGTTCTGCTGGAACTTTGAAATCAAAAATTTCAATAAAAGTTTTAATTAAAAAACAACTTTTGAACAGCGGTGTATTTTGTCTGTGTGCTGTATGCAGGATAAGATGTAGGAAATTGTAAAATCACATGGTTTTTTATAGTATAATATAGTTTTCACAAAGACTAATATAGATTTTATAGTTTTTTTTTTTAACAAAATGAGATTGAAGACATCATACAGTAAATGAGTAGGTGTCCTTTTATTAGGCTATTGCTGCACTTTTTTTGTGAAATTGAAATAACAAAACTAAATTGAAATTTTAAAATCAAACACCAAATCAAATAAATAATAAGTTACACAAATAAAAGAAATCTCTTCATATAAACAAACTAAGGCTTTGTCTGTGCTCTTTCCATTTAAAATGAGAGGCAACCACTGCGTTTTAATCATCGTCCAAACAAAGATGCAGCATGAGCAGTTTTTAATCGAAATTAGACTGTATAATTTCAAAATCTGAAGCAAAAACAGAATGGTCTGACTTCAGTTTTGTGAAACTATGCTACATAAATCATAGCAGATGAGCTGAATGAGACGCAGAGTCACACTCTGCCAGCAGGTGGCGCTTATGAACAGCAGCTATTCAGTGTTTCCTTGGTTACTGCTGTAAACAAAGCGCTTATGA
Source organism: Tor tambroides (assembly GCA_021397915.2). Taxonomy (NCBI): domain Eukaryota; kingdom Metazoa; phylum Chordata; class Actinopteri; order Cypriniformes; family Cyprinidae; genus Tor; species Tor tambroides. The sequence continues at coordinate 39,069 of JAFVLL020009394.1, read as the reverse complement.
ACAGCAGCCATACAGTGTTTCCTTGGTTACCGCTGTAAACAAAGCGCTTATGAACAGCAGCTATTCAGTGTTTCCTTGGTTACCGCTGTAAACAAAACGCTTATGAACAGCAATGATACAGTGTTTCCTTGGTTACCGCTGTAAACAAAGCGCTTATGAACAGCAATGATACAGTGTTTCCTTGGTTACCGCTGTAAACAAAACGCTTATGAACAGCAGTGATACAGTGTTTCCTTGGTTACCGCTGTAAACAAAACGCTTATGAACAGCAATGATACAGTGTTTCCTTGGTTACTGCTGTAAACAAAGCACTTATGAACAGCAATGATACAGTGTTTCCTTGGTTACCGCTGTAAACAAAGCGCTTATGAACAGCAATGATACAGTGTTTCCTTGGTTACCGCTGTAAACACAGCAGTGCTGTGCTTCTGAACTCTACTTTAATTCACATCGTTCAGAGACAAGATGAAAAGAAAATACCACTTAAACTTTTCTAAAGACAGTCAGTTCCTCTCAGATACACATTCATATAAACTCCTACTCCAACTGTATTGCGATTTTTTAGCATCTCAACCGATTGGAATCGTCACATAATTTAATTGATTTTCAGCTGGCTCGCGGTTCGTTACATCCCTACTGAATACTGACTAAATGTGGATGCCAGCTGCAGCCACAATCTAATTTGATAGCCTGTATTTAAAGCTTCTTTATTAATAAACAACAAAACTATTTACCGCCTAGGTCAGCAGTTCTGCTCACACACACATGGGCTGTTTGTGCTGGTAAAGATGAGGTTACTTACTCGCCTTTGATTTTCCCCGTCACATACGCGGCTCTCCACATGTGGCCCTGCAGCTGTTTGAGCGCAGTGCTCTTTCTGTCCGCTGCCATCTGCCACAGCACGCTATCCACCACCTCCCGGATGGCCTTCTCCTCGTCTGTGTGAACCGTCTGGTCCACCGCATGAACGTGACACGCTTTATTCTGCCGCAAGTCTTCTTCAGCCTGAAACGCACACAGGGTTCGGTCTGAACAACATGGACAGTGCATTTACAACAGGAGGCACTGTCTCCTCAAAATATTGGATGAGAAAAAAAAATAGTAGTACATAAAATAACATCCATACTACAAAATATAATATAAAACTGTATAAATCACTCGTTTTCTAAAGAAACACATCTCTCTCGCCTCCCCTGAGCCCATTGAGTTTAAACAGATCCCCCAAAACATGCCGTGACTTTAGTGGGGGGTCACTGAGAATGAATGGGGGGGAAAGTCAGTGAGAGGAAGCAATGCTCGGCTTTGATTGGTTCATGCGATAAATCCCACCTCTTGTGTTCGTGCATGTTCGCGAATCAGTCTGAATAAACATTATAATGCTGTTAATAGGAAAGAGTAATTTAAAAAGCAAGCAAACAACTCACACACTTGGATATAACCACTTTTTTTACGTCAAAATAAGATTGAAAATGACATGAAAACATGATCTGTGGGAGTTTAGTGAGTAATCAGCTTTGTGAAATTTTAAATAAATCTCAGCGTTTGTGACCAGCTTTGATGAATGATGATCCGATAAACTCAAAAATAGTTCAAAGTTATTTATTAAAAAGAATAATGGAACATAAGTTCACAAATAAAATACATTGTTTAAATTATACTGCCTTGAGTTATTACTTTAATAAATATAACATGCTTAAAACACTAACTTGATGAGATTTATACATGACTTGAACAAATAGAATATTGATTACATTGTTAATGTAAAAATATAAAATAGAATTGTTTTTTTTTTCTTCTTTTAAAGTGTAAGTAATGTTTATTTAACCAAGAAAATGTGACTGGGACATGAATTTACATTTGATTAACCCTTGTGCGTCAATAAAAAAAACAAAAAAAGTTACACATAGGTCCATAGTGGACAAAAATGTCAGTGACAAAAAACTGTCATAAAAATTTGAAGCTTGGGAGCAAAGACTTAAGTTTGGTCTCATTTTAAAGAAGACCCACGGCAGATTATTGTTGAAGCAAAAAAAAAAAATTAAAATTAAAAAGTGAATCAAAAAAAAAGTTATAGAGGTTTAAGTTTATGAAAGTGATTTATGAACAATATTTTATATAAAATATATATTTTATTAAACATGTTGAACTCTAAACCTGCTAGAAAATCAAAGCCATAAATCTAAAGTTCTGTTCAAAATTTGAGGTTGATATCTCAAAAAATGAGCTTTCAGTAAGATTTTGTTTGGCCGCAGTACCAAATTTTCCCCATTAGATGCCAGCAAAACTCAGCTGGTGCAGACAGTGGTTGGGTTTGTGATTTACAGTAGAGTTTTTCTCTCTCAAATATTACAAGCACACACACAATTTTTTTTTATGACACACACACAAACCACACTCTGACATTCATACCAACACACCCACACAATTATAGCTGCATTATTCATCCAATTGGCTCTATAATATGCAGAAACAGAAAACAGGAATAAAGCGAGTATTTACTTTATAGACCAAACCTGAATAAATGGTACCATCTGGTAAAAAAAAAAAATAATTAATTAATTTTAAAGCCTTGCCAACAGAATGAAAGCCTATGAACAAAAAGTGCATCATTTTACAGTTAAATGGCAAAGCGAATAAAAACAGCAGTTTTAATGGGTTTCAATGGGGACATTTTTGTCCTTAAGGTCCTGAGAGGAACTATTTTTTGTACCTAGTGCAAAATAGATTTATTAAAGGAAATGGGGGTGAAATAGTAAAATTACAATAAAAATACACACCTGTGCCAAAATGTATGCACCTGGCAATAACACAGACAAAATGAAGAAAAAAAACAAAACTGAAAAAGACAAAAATGTCCAAAAGGTCGCACAAGGGTTAAAAAAAAAACACTTGCCTCCTAATTTCATAACACCACTGATTTACATGTTTTGTTTTGTTTTTCTTTTCCCTAAGGAATAACATTGTTTAACCATGTTTTATCACCACAGAATAAAGAGTTTGTCAATATATCTTGAGAAGGACTAAAAAGATTTGAAGCTTTTGTATAATACTTCCCTTAATGTAAAACGAATAATAACAAAAAGGTACACCCATGTCATAGTACAAATGAGAATAACGTTTAAAAACAGTGACATAACTACATATTTGCATGTGAAAATAAGATGGCAAAAGCGCATAAACGGTGTTTTGAAAGGTGTTGACCTGTTTCTTCAGCAGATGAACGTCTTGTTTGCATTCATCCTCTTCCCAGTGAGCAGACAGATATTCCTCCAGATTCTCTCTGATGTAGGGAAATAAGATGTCCTACATGCAAGAAACGACACAACATGCAACCATCGCACACATGAATATGATTTCTATGCTCTTCTATTATCTCTATGGGCTCTTACCTTGACAAACGTGATGGGCGTCGTGGTTCCTTCAATGTCCAGAAGAAAGACTCTGGTATTTTCTGGTACTGCAATCGCTGCCATTTTTATCAATGGCAAACGATATATATGTTTGTTAAAGCCCTGTGTTTGGTTTGATTATATCAGATGAGAAGCTCAGATTTTGACAAATGAATCAACAATAGCACGCAAGGCTAGTGGTGAGCTAACAAACACATGGAGCGGTTGCGGGTTGCCAAATCCTGCGCACATAAATCCCCCCCTCTGTCATCAGCGAGGTAATTAATGCTACATCGGTACACTTCATTTATATATCTGCTATTTTTTTTTTTAAATATGTACGTACATTTTGTATGATACATTATCATATACAACAGCTCTACATTTATATTTAATATACTTGTAATAGGCAATAAGGTGATAATAATAGTTTATAAAATATTAGATTATTAGTTCTACACACTTTTTGAGGTGGTGAAATTAATAAAGGAAATGTTTTGTGCTGAAAATTATTTATTTAGTAATTTAATAGGCGCGTAGCCGTATGTATACCTTTAAGCATTTTTTTTTAATTTTTTTATTTTAATCTGGCAACACGGCTGGGAAAGTCTGTAGAGTAAGGAAGTAAATGTGATAAGGCTGCATATAAACAAAATACTTTTACCTATTGCGTGAAATTCATTAATTCATGTACTCATTTTTTTTTTTTTTTTTTTTTTTTTTTTTTGCATAACTGGTTATCTAACGAAAATACAATTCTTCATATAAAGAACTGAACATGATAAATCTTTTTTCCTTAAGCAAAAGGACACACAAAATATTTTCTTCATTTATATATTTGCAATTGTTATATTGTTGCTGTTGTTACTGATATTTCTAAAAGAGATGTTTCTTTCTAGTCAGATTAATCAATTTAGGAAAAATATACCTTCTTAATAACTCTTGACCTTTATGTGAGTAGTAATTTTTCAGGCTTCATTGTTCTCGCAATGATTATTGTTTTCAACTGAATCAGGCCCCGCCCATTACCCGATGCTAGAAAACAGCCCATAAATGATGCTAGAAATTTCATTTTTGTTAGTACAGTGGTGTCATTTATTGGAATTATTTAATAGAACGCACATATTATTATTAAGGATAACTGGGTCATTGCAAAAAAAAAAAAACACACATTGAGATTAGATGTCTCTTTTATTAGCATAAGCCCCGCCCATCCCCCCGCTTCCTCGTGCAGACGGATTTCGTCACTGATCTCTGTCCGCCATTTTAATCAACGCGGCACTTTATTCGTGTTGAAGTCTTTGACCTTTTAAATCCACAGTAATACAATCAGTTACGTAGCAGGCGTCGGATCAAACTACATATACTCCAAAATGCAGGCCGAAGAGCAAGGTGACTTCAGCACCGACGAGTTTCCAGAAGGCTCCAAGATAAACGCGAGTAAAAATCTGCAGGATGACGGGTGAGTCCGGCGCGAGGCCCTCGCGACACAACAACAGCTTAAACAACTGAAAACATCTTCTTATCGATCATTCACTTCCACGACCTTCCAAACGCTTATATTATCAATATGCACAATATTAAACATAACATCGCGCTCAAGATACTCGAAACCTAGTAACGTTAGTTAATCCGTTTGCGTGCTAGCGTATTAGCGTCTAATGGTTTAGGATTAATTTGGGCATTAAAAAAAATCTACCAATGAGGTTTAATTACAAAAAAAACAATACTTTATATTTTATTCTGTTGTATTTCTTACATGCATCACCAGCAAATGTGTGTGTAATACTAGTAGAGCATCAATTATTCAGTGGTGTGATTTGAATGCTGTTTATTTAGGAAAATGTTCATTGGTGGGCTCAGTTGGGACACCAGCAAGAAAGACCTTACTGACTACCTGTCCAAGTTTGGAGAGGTCCTTGACTGCACCATCAAAACAGACCCCATGACCGGGCGCTCCAGGGGCTTCGGGTTCGTGCTCTTCAGAGATGCTGAGAGCGTTGATAAGGTAAATGTTCCCTGTCCCTCCTACGTTTACTGATAACGGCATTCCAGCAGCATTCACAGCAGGTTCTTCTTGATGTGTTTAGGTGTTAGAGCTGAAGGAGCACAAGCTGGATGGGAAACTGATCGATCCCAAGAGAGCCAAAGCCATGAAGGGCAAGGAGCCCCCCAAGAAGGTGTTCGTCGGCGGTCTGAGTCCAGACACGTCTGAGGAACAGATCCGGGAGTACTTTGGAGCTTACGGAGAAGTGAGTATCTCGAATTAAGATCTCATTTTTTGGAAGTAGTACCACACCGGCGCGTCTAAACTAACCTGTGTATTTTTCTCTCAAAAGATTGAAAACATTGAGCTCCCCATGGACACCAAAACAAACGAAAGGCGGGGATTCTGCTTTGTGACGTACGTTTTAGAGGATCCCGTTCAGCAACTGCTGGAGAACAGATACCATCAAATTGGATCAGGGAAGGTATGTTGATCTTATCATGTTTTGTCTGTAATAATAAAATGGGTCATGGTAGGCATGTATTTATTTATTACTGTGACTAAAGCATTATTTTGCCCAACCCTACATGTTCGTAATGCTGTTAATCTTTGTTGTCAGTGTGAAATCAAAGTTGCCCAGCCTAAAGAAGTTTACAGACAGCAGCAGGGCAGGGCGGACCGAGGCTTCGGAGGAGGACGAGGAGGCTTCAGGGGCCGTGGAAGAGGTTTGCAAATCTAGAGGTTGCTGCTATCTCTGGCAGACTTTTAATTCCAGTAGTTTTGGACTAAAAGGGCTCCTCTGACTTTTTGTGAACAGGACAGGGCCAGGGCTATAATCAAGGATACAACAGCTACTACGGCCAGAACTATGGAAGCTACGGCAACGGATACAACCAGGGCTATAATGGCTATTCTGGCTATGACTATTCAGGATACAACTATCCCAATTATGGCTATGGACAAGGCTATGATGATTACAGTGGTAATTTTATACACAGTTTTTTATTGAACATTTAACATTCAAAGACCCAAGCCTTGATATTCATGATGTTTTGTTTTTTTTTCCACCCTTTAGGAAGCTATTAGTTATGAAAATCCATTCAGTTTAGGCAAAATTTACATTGGGGTATAATTTGGAAAAATTGCTGCAAAATTGTACCATTTTTTTGCAAAGTCAGTACAATTAAGCACATAAATGTATTTAGTAGAATAATTTATTCAACCAGTAAGGATACAGTTATAAAAAAAAAAGTTACAAGATGTTAAAGTACTATAATAAGTATTATTAAACTGTTTTAAATAGTGTATTCATTTTAATATCACTTTATATATTATATATGTATACCATCTCAATGAAAATGATGAAATTGCTCCGAATACAAATTGAAAGGACAAATAAAATGTTTTTTACAAAAGTGTTGCAGTGCTTTGTAAGTACATAAATTTGTTCCCAAGCAAGCCTACTGTTATGTGTAGGTTTTATCCACATTTAGTGATATTTAGATATTCAGCAGGTCTCTTATCACTATATTTAGAGGGGATTTCTTGCCATTTGCACAGGTACAGTGGTTTTGTAGAAAAGCAAGGAGCAGCAAACTTTCTCAAAAAGTGTAAAAGACACTGTACAAATTGCTTTATATGTTTGTAATTTTTGTAGGTCAACAGAGCAGTTATGGCAAGGCCTCACGGGAAAGCGGAAACCATCAGAACAGCTACCAGCCGTATTGATAAAGTGGCTAAACACATTGACGCTCATGGTAAGGTCACATCTTTGCTGCGTTCTGGACCCGACCTCAATGTTAAAGATCAATAGACACACTATCTGACATACGAGTTGAACAACACATGTCTATAGATCTTTAATCTCTCACGTTTGTGTAGCCATTTTGCCTTTTTAGCGTGCCAGAAAAACGTAAGTGTTTTTCTGTAGGTTTTCCTTTTCCTCCTCCTGCTTTAACAGGTGATCATAATGGAATAACATAGAGACTTGATAGCAATGCTAACAGGTAAAGTACAGCTAAGGGGTACAGAGTAAGGGCGCCTCTCCTGATTTTTCCTTTCTTTCCCTAATTCTGATTATTGTACCTTGTTTGTACCTGCCAGCGGGGACTTCATTGCAGGCCGTGTGTCACCTGACCACGACATTCTCTGGGCGTCGCACATAGCGGGCAGAGAGCACGGCATGCACAAGAAAGCGCTGTCCTGTGGTATGGTCTCTTCAAACTTCCTGTACCAGCGTAAAACAAACAAAAAGACAAAGGAGCTTCCCTCATTTTCCTTAAGTTGTTGGTTTTCGTTAACAGTTCCAACTGTGTTTTTTCCAGGACTTTATTAATGTAACCTAAAAGTGATTCATAACTGCTTAATTGTTGTATTCTCTTTTTTCAATTGTAGTGCTCTTGTATTTCAGTTGTGGAGCTTCAGTGATTTATTCTTTTTATTTCTTTGGTTTCAGTCACACCTCCCTTGTAAATAATTGCATAATGCTTGCTTTTTCTTTAGAGGCCATAGAGAACTTCAAATGGGTACACCTCAAGGCTTTTTCTTAAGCGCGTAGCCTTTAAAGATCATATGTAAAAAGTGGGTTTACTAAGCCATTGAAAGCTGACAAAGCTGTGTTAGACAGATGAAACCAACTCACGTATTGGCTAAATGCAAATGTCAATTTTCGGTTTAAAGGGGAAGACGTTTGGGCTCGCTCCTCCATTGGTCGACCGACGGCCTGGAGCTGAAGCTTTTGCTGGCTTATGAGCTGTTTTGTCAATCTAAGATGTCCAACATATGATCTTTAATCTTTAATGATGGTTTTCCTAGTTTAAAATCGACAGCTCAAGAAGTTAAACACTGAAACATGGACGTGCTGTTTTTTCTTTTTTCTTTGACCTGTCCAAATCCGAGTGGTTCATCTTGCGTATCTTCTCTTGTAGGTCGGCAGGCTGACTTCGACGTTGCTCCTCGGAGGCAGCTTGTGGATTCCTGTCCTTAAACAACTATAAAAAAATACAAATAAAAAGTTATTCAGTCCTGTGGGGACGAATTCAGTGTCTAACCTTGTAAATAGCGAGGCGTTTTGTTTCCAAGTTTGTCTTATTCCGTGCTTTGTTCAGATCAAACCTGTAGGTTTTGTGCTGATGTGTTCTTAAGTCTTGAATAGAAAAAGTGTCCTTTATTTTGTATTTTAGTTCTTTTCCTGAAGGTTTCTGGATAAAGGGATTAAAAGTTGCGAAGAAATGATGTCGTTGTACTGTGTTTCTTTCATTTTCTCATTCGTGTTTTCTTATAGTGTGTTGGACCTGTGATTATAATCTTTATAAACGTATTCGCTCGGAACGTACAGACGAGAGCAACCAATCAGCGTTAACGTCGCTGTTTTCAAAAGCGCCGTGACGTCATGACGCTCCACTTCCGTTACGCCGCCATTTTGTGAATGGACGCCGTTGCCATCGACATCCTGAAAGCAGACTAAAACAAACGCGATTTCGAGCCTAATTTAACACGATATACCGCCAGTTCAGTCGCGTTTTAACCTACGACGTTTTCCTCAGGAAAAACAGCTGTAATATTCCGCGTTTTCGCTGAGAACTGATCAAAGATGTCGGAGGAGCAGATCCTGGGCGAAGAGCCGCTGATGAAGATGGAGGAGAATGATAGAGAGGGCTTCAGTGAAGAGGAGCTCCTGGGGGCCGATGAAGGAGGCCAGGGAGAGGCGGAGGGCTCGAAGATAGACGCCAGTAAAAACGAGGAAGATGAGGGGTGAGTCTCGGCTGATTGACTGTACAAATAAACAAGAATTTACACGGTTTCACTATAATAATCGATTGCTTAGGTCATTTCCCCCCGTCTATAGAGGCCATTTCTCTCACATAAGGAAACAAATCGACTTGTTTTCTGTGAATCGGTATCTGTTTATCATTATGGAGCACATAATTAAGGGCCAAATTGTATAAATAACGTCAATATATCATTCGGGCTATGGAGGACATTGTGAATATTCATTAGTCGCGCGCGCATATTCATGAGGTTGCTGCCGTTTCCAAACACATTTGCCTTTCAAATACAAGCTTGTCAACTGTGTCTTTTTCCAACGAGAAACTCTTAATGGGTTTAATAGCTCATGGTGGAGTTTGTTCACAGCGTGTCGTTGCGTAGTTTTATCATAAATTAACGACTAGACGTCGTGTGAAATGTCAACCTTTCCAATGAAAGAAAAGTACGACGTGAAGGATTGTAATCCAGGCTTTAATGTAGGTCTTTTTCACAAACGAAGGCCTTATAGGTCTTAAATTGTATCAAAAATACTTCAAATCATAAAGTCATGGTAGTAAATATTCCATGTAATGGAAAAATGTCTTAGTATTTTTGTCGTTTTCCAATACAAATACCTAAACATTGTTAAAACAAGATACATTTGCTTCAAATGCAAACTTAAGATGGGTGTTTTTTAATTATTTTTTTTAAATAAGAACATCTGTCAGTGGGGAATAAAAACTTGTTTTCGCTTTGAACTAAGTTGATTTCTCTGAGCCTACTAGCAGGTATTTGCCCTTTTTTTAAAATCATATATTCACTTCATTTTGATACATTTCCCAGAAAACAAGACTTCCTATATATCCTATCCTTTAGCGTCTTGTTTTTAGACATTCACAAAAATGCTTAGAAGGACAGTAAACGATTTTTCCATATTCTAGTAGTTAAGCTTTTTGTTTTGGTATAATTAGTTAAAAAGTAATGGAGATTGGTTGTAAATTGTGCTCTTTGTGACATTTACATTGAGAGAACATATTGCATATTCCCTTTAATGTTTGGTCTTTATAAAGGTCTTAAATTTTCCTTCATAAACCTTGCAGAAACCCCCCTGTAATCACTTGTTTTTTTGTTATGTAGTACTTGACCTATAAGCGTTTTCAGCCAATATAAATCACTGTAATGTCTTCCTCCACAGTCTGTTGTAACATCAGTCTTTTTGTTTTTAGGAAAATGTTCGTTGGAGGCTTGAGTTGGGACACAACAAAGAAAGACCTGAAAGACTACTTCTCTAAATTTGGAGAGGTGGTCGACTGCACCTTAAAACTGGATCCTTTGACAGGCCGGTCCAGAGGATTTGGATTTGTTCTGTTTAAAAATGCTGACAGTGTGGAAAAGGTATTTTGGCGGATAGATATTTTTGTGTGTATTTGTTAATCTGTTAGAATTATGCCATTTGAGTTATGAGGCTGGCAAGGCAGCTTTGACTGATTAAATCAAATCTTGATGTGTGTCTGTTCCTTGTCTAAGGTGATCTCACAAAAGGAGCACAAACTGAATGGAAAAGCGATTGACCCTAAGAAAGCAAAGGCCATGAAGTCCAAAGAGCCTGTGAAGAAGATATTTGTAGGAGGTCTTTCCCCAGATACTCCAGAAGAGAAGATCAGAGAGTACTTTGACGCCTATGGAGAGGTACGGAGAAAGTGGAAAATTGATACACGTTTGTAATATATATGTGACGAAACACCCCATAATTTACATTTCTGTATTTTCCCCAGGTGGAATCCATTGAGCTGCCAATGGAGAATAAAACAAATAAAAGACGAGGTTTTTGTTTTATAACATTTAAAGAGGAGGAACCAGTAAAGAAAATAATGGAGAAGAAGTACCACAACATTGGTTTAAGCAAGGTACAGTCTTAAAACGATCCTAATGTGCACGATCCTGCCATTTGACATAAACCATAAATGTTATATACCTTCATTATTTTAAAACGATAACAGTTTCTGGTGAAATACTTTCACTTTTTTATATTATAGACCTATAAAACCTCATGAAGACAATGTGAGGAAATTGCTTTCTTGTACAAACGTATTAAAACCTATGGAGACCTGCACATGACATGCTGGAAAAAAGTTTAAGTAATTTTCATCCCTTTTTTAGTTAAAAAAAATTTCTACAACTCATTCCCTCATTCTTAGGCCACAGCTTTATATCACTTTAATGGTATATATCGCAGTCTTTTTTTCCAAAAATCACTCGTTTGCTAAATTACCCTGTGGAAATGCATATTTTTGGATAATGCAGTGAAATAAAAGATACTTGATTTTATTTGCGTGTTTTTTCTGTGATGTGTGAACTGAGAACAGTAGTCAGGCTTTGTAGTGACACACAACGTTTATTTGTGGGTGACATGCGCTTGACAGCTGTGAATGTTGTTGTCTGTCTGATAGTAATGTGGATCCTGTCATTGTGTCTGCAGTGTGAGGTCAAGGTGGCCATGTCAAAGGAGCAGTACCAGCAGCAGCAGCAGTGGGGCGGAAGAGGAGGATACGCCGGCAGAGCCAGAGGGAGAGGAGGTGCGTCACCCAGTATAACGCCACAGTAACCCTTCGATAGAGTGGGGCAAAAACAGAATGTTGGAATTTGGAATGTTGAATTGAAAAAGAATTTACTGAGGCTCCGTTTACACTAGTGCACTAGTGTTTTAAAACGCATAACTTTTGCTACGGTTACGCCTGTGGTTTACACTACTCCGGCGTTTTCGAGGTCGAAAACGGAGACTTTTGAAAACGCTGCAGACCCCGTTTTAGTTTGAAAACTCTGGGGTTGTGTTTCAGTGTAAACGGACCAAAACGGAGACTTTTGAAAACGATGGTGTGGTTGTCCACATTTGCTCTGCGTATCCTTGACGACGGTGTAAACAATAACATCATGCTCGTTATTGTACCCATAGATATGTACGGGTAGATCCCCCATTCGACCGCTCCAAGCACGCAGACGCGTCCGCCATCTAAATAATAGGGAATCTACCTACATATATCTATGGTTGTACCTGCATGAATGGTCATGTGACGTGCGTTTTAGAGTTGTGTAGTGTAAACAGAGATCGTTTCTGAAACGCCAGTGTAAACGGGGATCGTTTTCATCCTAAAACGCCGTTAAAACGAAAACACACTAGTGTAAACAGGGCCTGAATTACAATTCAAAGAAATTCCAAATTTAGCGAACAAAACATTTGCATAATTAATTTGGATTACTTATACTCTGTTAGAAAAATGATTTTCTCAAGTGATTAGATACTTATAATCAGTGTTGGGTGTAACTAGTTACTAAGTAATTAGTTACTGTAATTTAATTACTTTTCCCTTGAAAAAGTAAAGTAAGGGATTACTCTGATTTTTCTCTGTAATTTAATTAGTTACTTACTGACTGTAGACTGTAGAACATTTATATTCAATACAATAGTGAATTTAACATCAAAATTTAAAGTCTAACCTTAAAGTGCATGCTTTTATCCACTCTTCTCACTTTAAATACTTTGAGTATATAAGAATATTGGTAACACTTTAGTGTCCAGTTCTCACTATTAACTAGTTGGTTATTAGCATGAATATTACTGTTATATTGGCTGTTTATTATTACTTAAAAAGCACATATTAATGTCTTATTCTGCAAGACCTTATTCTAAATCCTTAATCCTACCCAATTCTTAAACTTTACAACTACTTTACTAAGTATTAATAAGCAGTAATTAGGAGTATATTGAAGCAAAAGTCATAGTTAAAAGTGTGAGAACTGGACCCTAATCTAAAGTGTGACCAGAATAATTTCTGTAGTTATCTATTGTTTATTTGAAAGAATTAAAAGAACCGTTTCATGTCTATCCTTGTATCATTTACTTGTCGAGGTTGATATAGGATTTAGAAAGTAATAAGTAATTAAACACTTTTTGGAGAGAGTAATTTGTACAGTAATATAATTACGCTGTTGATTACAGATGTAATTAGTAACTAGTAATTAATTACTTTTTAGAGTAACTTACCCAACACTGCTTATAATCATCCGAACCATATTTTTCTAGATTAATTACAATAATAAGGTCAATAAACACGTCCATTAACTTTACAGTTGAGCACCACAGAATGTACACAACTTCAGGATAAATTTATAGAAATATCAAAACATCTTTTTAAATAGTTATGTAATGAGTAAATTGGTGCATGAAGCGCTCTTCCAATATGATCCATAAATACAATGAAGAATTCTGTACTTGGCATTTTGATCATTATTAATATTAATTTGTAAACGGTTGGAATTTCCTTGCGTTTTAATTATGTTGGTAAATTCAGAATTCAGTGTTCTTTTTGTTTTGATACCTCGGTCCACTTACGTTAATGGCACAATAGCCTGCTATACATTTCTTGCAGCATCCTCAGCCGTTATTAACAGTGTTGTGCCTTCGGCGTCTGTTGCAGGTCCCAATCAGAATTGGAACCCGGGATACGGAAATTACTGGAATCAAGGTTATGGAAATTACGGGAACTATGGCTACAACAATCAAGGCTATGGTGGATACGGGGGCTATGATTACTCGGGTTACAACAACTACTACGGATATGGTGACTACAGCAGTATGTAATACTGTTTGTGAACGCACAGATGAAAAAACTAAGGAAATATTGTATCGTGGATTGTCGGTACTCGACCCGGACTATGACAGTTGTGCACTAAATTATCTGAGCAGAATGCACATGCTTGTATCATACATGCCTTATGCTTCGAGAGAAAACTCTAGAACATTGCTGCAGTTGCTTTTTGTCTTACAGGGAAGGCTTGCTTGCACAAAGCTATACTGTACATATGTATTATAATAACCATGGTGCTAAATATAGAAAGGGATGTCTTAGCTTCAAAACACATTTGTCAAAGTGCCTTTGAATCCATTGGACATGTAAATCTGTAGGCCATGCAAGAAATGACCGCCGAACTTTAGAAAATAATAAACAGTTTTCAAACATTCATTTACGCCACAGATCTGTGTCTCTCACCATATTTTCAGAATACAGTATTTTGAAAGAATGTTTGAATACAATTAACGTAAGTATCTCGCAAGTGTCACGAAATTGGCTCTAAACCCCAAATCGCTAAGGTTGTTTTCTGTTTTCCGCCTTTCTCGAGCGCCCGTGTGCCAACACGTTTAACCGTAGACATCTGCGTTGTTTGTGTTTTCTGCTCCTAACTCTAGATCAGCAGAGCGGCTACGGCAAATCCCCGAGGCGAGGCGGCCATCAAAACAGTTACAAGCCGTATTAACGAGAAACGTGCAGGTATGTTGCCGCGTTGCTCACGCCGATGCATCTGTAGTCTCTAAATCACCATTTGATCTTTTTTGTAATGTACGTTGCTTCATTTTTGTTTTTCTCTAAAGTTTCACAGCACCCTGAAGTGCTTTACAGTAGTGGTAACATAGAGACATAGAGAAACAGCTGGCTTTTGGCTGTTTCTTGCCATTTTTTTTGTTTTGGTTTTAACTGTAAAAATTAACAGGTACAGTACTGCTAAATGGCTACCAGAAAATATGGAATTACAAGGAAAGAAAACCGAAGAATGTTGTCTCCTAACTCTGACATTGTTTGTACCTGCCAGCGGGGACTTCCTTGCAGGCCATGAGCTGACTTCCCGATTGTCTCAGGCCCGCTCAATGCGGACAGGGTACGAGAGGCGTACGCTCTCGAATGCTCCCATTTGGTATGGTCTTCCAACATCCTGTATACGAATTGTAAAAACTACAGCAACAAAAACATAAAAAGGACACATCAAGCTTTTTTGTTTGTTTTGTGTGTATTCTTATTCTTTTCTCTTTTTTTTTTGTATTAAAATGTTTCTCTTAAAACTTCTTGGGATTGGTCTTATGTAATAATATATTAAAACGTAATGCCTTTTTTTCCAGGCACCATCAAGTAATGGTAAAATATGACACGAGAGCCGGAATTAAAATTAACTGTTCACTTTTTGAAGGATACGGCTTTCTCTGGACTTTCCAGTGTTAAGATGCACTTCTAATCTAATCTTACCTGTAATGCTTGCTTTTCCTTATTTGTAGCTCGTGTAGCTGTAATATCCTGTAGTCCATGAGCTAAAAGCCGGTTTGTACTTGGATGCCGCTGCGCCGGAGAAGTGCTTTTTTTTTTATATATTTGTATTGTGTGATTTTCTACTGACAGCGGTGGAAAAAGCTTCACCTGTAAACCGTGTTAATTTCATCTAACATATTCTCTTTTTTAACCTTTTGAAATCTTGGAAAGGTCATATTGTTATGCTTGTAATGCTTTCCTTTTTGTCTTTTAATTTCCATCGATTCAAGGTTGCGCACTAAATGTTCTGATTCCACAAGTTTTTAATTTAACGCTATTGTATTTGCTATTACTCGATTTCAAAGTCATGTCTTGTCTCCTTATTGAAATTATTGGGGAATTGGGATTCCTTTACATTTGATGAGTTTGTGTCCTTCTGAAGCATAATTGCTATTTTCTTTTTTTGTTTTTCAGATGGAAGAGCGAACTGAAAGTCAACCCTGAGAGGAGAAGAAAAGAGGGCCAGACTTATTAAATATGGAGTTGATCAACACATTGCTACACTTTGGTCGCCAATTAATTCACCAGTTCATTTCAAATCTGAAATTGCTATGAAGGACACACACTAATGATTATTTCAAGTGTTATTTCAAATTATAACATCCAGAATATTTTTTTTGTTTAATTTTTTTTGTTTATAATCGTATTCCCTGCTGTGTTGCTCTCATGCATTTCTGTGTTGTTGAGTGCAATGAACTATAGAGAGCCCAAATCATTTAGAAATTATTTGTATACAGGTCTATTAATTTATTGCTAACAAGTGCGTACAGAGTGTAGGCCATGTAATATTCATTTCACATTGCAGTATTTTGCTACAGAGCCATGTAAACCATTGGAAAATACAACAAAATAAAGTGTATGAACCTTTACGCCTGTTGTTTCTGCAGAGATTAAAGTCATAGCTCACCCAAAAATTGAAGACTGTCATCTTTTACTCTCCTTCATGTCAAATATTGCTGCTGTTATCAATATAACACCAGTAAAGAAGCTGGGACCCAGCTTTACAATAAAAAAATGCATTATGTGCATTATATTCCCAGATATTATAAGGGAAATAAACTGGATTTCAAGCACAATTTATAATGCACTATAAAAGTAGTTTTAATGAAATGCACCGTATAATGCATTGTATGGTCTCATGAATAATTGTAACCACAGTTATTATACTTATCTCTTTATTGTCACATCTTTGGAAAGTGTAATGCTTAAAACACAACAATAATGCCTTGGTTGCAATTGTTTATGAAAAGTTATAATGCATTACAATGCACATTACGAATACATTTATAAGTGTTACCATTACATTTTGTATTATTGGGTTACGTTTTACGATAAAATTCTATTTCAGTCTTTCTACTTAAAAATTACGTTAAATTCAATGTTACTTAACGTAATAGAAATTTCTGATTGTAAATTGTTTAAATCCTCCAGCATTTCATCAGTACACATGAGTAATAAGGACTATATTTATATGGTGCTCGTTTTGGAGTGTGATAGTCTAGATTCTCTTTCATTTACTGACAATGTAATTCTCTTTCATTATATTGTTTCCAGTAGGAAAGTAATTCACTTTTTGGTGAACTGTTCCTTTAAAGGCTTCATTCTGTCATGCAATTATTAAGTGCATGCCCATCAGTATTTCCCATATCTACACAGGCCATACATCCTGTTGACAAAGACTGACTGATACATTGTAAGGGTTTGAATTTAAACGTAAAGATACAAAGAAAAACGCTCTAAATTCAACCCAACCCAGACTATGCACTTTGTCAAGGTATAAAATCAGTTTCATGAGCACAGAGTGATTTCACAGTAATTAAAGCATGAGAAATGTTCCAGGAATCATATGAGTCGCAGTCATATAACAATTCACAGCTGTAGCGCCGTGATAAAGGTCTGCTGGAGGTATGCAGGTTTTTAATGAAATGTAAATAGAATTGAAATATAGTTTTTGATGTCTTTGGAATGAATGTGTCAAGCACAGCGGTGACTACTTACAATAAAAACATCCTGAAACATTTTTCACTTACAATGAATTTTGTTGTTTTCAGTCCCATTATATGAGGAAACACCCAAACAAGTAAAAACCACATATTGCATATGTATACACCCCTGACATATTCACCACAGATTTATATAGAATATCACAGGAAATGTCAATATAACAAAAATAGTCATTTATCTATACATAAATGTATCCAGTTACTTTCATAGTAAAAAAGTCATTAATTCTTAGTGTGTGTGTGTGTGTGTGTGTGTTATGAATGCAAATGACTGAAATGTATGTCTGGGTTGTATTAGGTGGGAATGACATTTGTTGCTAACAGGATGATTAAAATGATGATGGCAAGCACTACCACACCAATTATAATCATCATCTTGGTGTTTTTCCACCACATCTTTCTGGCGACACGCGTGGACGTCTTTTGAAATGAGTCAGCCTGGGCAAGATAATTACACAAAAAATCAATTGTTATCATTAACAGACATACAAAAAACCATGTTTTGTGACTGGTTTGATCATCTGGCACCGTGTTATTTTCACTAAATATTCTTTTGAGGTCTTATAAAGATCAGCACGGTCAAGAAATGTTACATATTGGTCTCATTTTGACCTTGACGTGTATAAAAAAAGGCTCACCGTGGCCTGCAGATCATCTGTTTTGTCGATCAGGTCGTCTAACCGCTCTCCTCTCTCCAGGACTTTGTTGATGTTGTCTTTGAGAATGACTTTAACATCATTGACTTGATCCTGAACTTGGCCGAGTTTGCTAGGTGCTGGTGGTTCGGTGTTGTAGTCAGCCTACATTATAAAGAGAAACCCAAGAGTAAACCGCCTGACCCAACATGACAATACACAAATAACAATACACATAACTAGTAATGGGTTAAAGTTACATTTAAGGCCATGCATTTTGTTTCTCCATGAAAAAGTAACTGTTATAACAAAAAACCCAGAAGTTCTATTTTTGGCAACTGTGAAAGCCCTTTCACACCCAAAGTGAAATGAATAAGCCTCAGGCTGAAGGAAATGCCTCTGCCTTTGCACTCACTCCTGATTTCTCTCAGCATGGGAACAGGAGAGCTGTCAGTCAGTACATGAGAAAACAAAGCAAATGGCGTTTCTCATTGAAAAAGTAACTTAGATATTTCATTGTAAATTCTGAAGTAATGCATTACTAGTTACTTGAAATAAGTAATCTGATTACATAACTCTCGTTACTTGTATTGCGTTATCCCTAACACTGCACATAACAATACACAGATAACAACACACACGTATCTGTTTCATAACACTCTATGAGGCCTATCCAGCAGGGATGTGCACCGGTCAGAAAACGCCTTTTAAATTGAAATTTGGATTTAGATATCAAACAGGATGTAGAATTAAATACTAAATGAATTCATAGATGTAGACAGACAGACAGACTTTTAATATATAGGCTACATTTACTGTAAAAACACTACAGTATTGGATTACAGTGCAGTATTGATGACTTTTTTTTTAAAGCAAAGCAAAAACAATTTTCTACAAAAAAGGAAGAAAAAACTGCACAGTAGTAAAGTGCTTACCAAAAAAAAGCAAAACAAAGAGATGATAACTGCACTTATATACAGGGCTTGACATTAACACCAGCTGTGGCGGGTAACACGGTCACTCACACTATAGCCATGGGCTGAATTTTATATACAGTAACAGAGCTTGTTTGGGACAAGTGGATTTCTTGAAGGGGCAAGTGAAAGAAAATTTTACTTGCCCAACCAGACAACTATATATATATATATATATATATAGCGTCTTATTATATTAAATGACATCATTAATAAAATGTAAGAATTTGATATGAAAGATGACACATGCATTTAATACAGTTATTTAAATAGGCACAAAAATGACCTGGAAATCAATTTAAATACATTTTAGTGTGTAGTAACTTTAGTCATATAATACATAATTTCCCAACAACAAAATTGTGGCCAGTGAAAATGCTGAGTGGCTAGTAATCTTGGAAACCCACTAGCCACAGTGCCTTCGGAGCAAAAAAGTTCATGTCAAGCCCTGCTTATATTTGGTTTTCATTAAAAGGCCTGCGTACATACAGTAATGTATGTAAATGGTCTGGAAACCAGTAAAGACTGATGACATATTACATCCATAGAAAATTTAGTCCAGTTGGTTCATGTTCATAGTAATTGTGTGCATTAAGAGTAATGTAACAGTTACTTTTTCATTTCGAACAGTTATATCAATGGATAGTTAGATCACTGTAATGAAATAGACAATAGACAATCTCAATGTGCTGCGATCATATATATATAGCCTACTTTCATATATATACTTTCAATGTTAGTTTAACAAGAGAAACAGTAAGAGAGACAAAAACAGGAAGAGAAACAGACAGATAGATAGATAGATAGATAGATCAGTAATCACATCAAATTCAAACATGACAGTACCAAATCAGCATGGTACTGTATTGTACTGCCAGTAAAAGAAGGCAGTATAATATTTTGATATCATTTTTGGCTTTTCTGTGCCATCTTGTCCCCATTTCCCTCACACGTCCGCCATGAACTTCCTGACTGACAATCATATTCAGATGAGTCCAAAGATCTAGATGGAGTCAGCTTCAACAGATAATGTCGTCATATTCTGTTTACCGGTATAAAACACTGACATACTGAGTTTGATGTGCTGGTTAATCATCTTTAATATCATACTACTAAACAATGTTCATCTGAACATGCACATCATCTCAACAGGCTGGTCAAAGCCTTGAACAAATAAACATTTAAATAAACATTTAAACGGCTCAGGCTTTCTAGTGTACTTACCATTCTGAAACTTCAGTGAAACTTCCTCAAATGTAGTTTTTTTTTCTAAAGTTAGACTGCGACCATTGCTTAAAGGACAGGATTTCTAGAGAAGCTCATTCCTGTGAGCTACAACACAAGTACAAAAGAACAGGATGAAACATTAGAGAACTCATTTGCAAACAGAGCTTCCCCTCCCAGACAGATTGCACATTAACCAGCACAACACTTCCTACTGGCTCCTCACGAGTCTGTCAGTGAGGCTCAACCCACCGCTGGCTGCTCTGCTGACAAACACTACACTACACACCGACTGTGTCTGCTCTGGTGCTGTTACACTGTATAGCACTGGGACATACATATCACTCCTGCTTTTCATGTTTTCTCTACAGGGGCATCTAAAAATATCCCTTTTATTAATTTGATTATAAATTCAGAATAGCAACATCTGATGACTTTCTGGAGAACACTGGATGAAAATACTTTATCAGCATTGCTGCTTGAGTCTTCCCTTCATATCAGTTATGCCTTGTCCTGTTTATTCCTTAAACGATTCAAGGAACCACTGTTGGTTTTATCAACAGCTGTTTATAGATTTATAATCATTTCACAGGACTTTAACCTTAGCAGATGACTTGACTTCACTGTTAAATATTAAACAAGTAATAATGTTGTTCAATAATTTCAAACTCTTTAGGTCATTTACTATATGTTTAGGTGGCAAGTGTTCTGTTCTCAATCCTTACAGATGACAGAAAGAAAATATAGGCTACTGTGAAAAATCAAAGTTGTTAAGTATGCTTTTATATGAGTTTGTTATAACAAAGTGGGGTAATGGAGTCAATCAGATTTTTTAATCACTTTGAAAGCTTTATACGCTCACCAAGAGTTGTTTTATATGTTAAAATGTAATATATTCCTGTGTTCAAAGCTGAATTTTCAGCATCAGTGTCACACGATCACTAATATGCTGATTACTGTCACATTCAATAAATTTAACACGTCCTTGTTGAATAAAAGCATTGGATGGAAATATATTTGATTGCTTACCTTAATGAATCTATATTTGCATTATAGCATTTCAGTTGCATTACACAGTAATTGTTTAGATTTACAGTTAATGGCCAAAGTACAATCCTAAACGGATTTATTGGACAAATATCATGATTAATATTATGTTATATATAAATGCTGTTTGTCTGTCTACACAGGGCCTGAAGTTATCATTAGATATGAACGAGGCTCAGTGGGGAGTCAGTGTTATGCTCATATCTGGCTACAAACAGCGCTTCTGTCGTGTTTCTGGTGCCACGCAGGCGCTTTTTATGCGTTTATGGCAGTGCTTATACATTGGGACGGACTTTATTGCAATGTTTTCCCTTTATGAGACACAGTCTTCCTCCGAGGGGCGCAAAGCCGAGTCCACCATTAAAACACGCTCGTATCATCAGGGCTTTGTCTGTCTCATTTGAGACATTTACTGACTATAAACTCATATTACCCTTTACATTTCTTTATTCCAATGATCGTTACATAATATACAAAGAGAAATACGTTGCAGCAATCTTCATAAAGTTTCAAAACAAATCCATTTCCTGTAATCAAGAGCGATTGTGATTGGTCGAATCTGAGCAGCGCTGAGAAAAGTAACAGGCAGAATGTGACAAAAAACACTTTTGCGCTGCCATTCCTGTGCACACCATGAAAGGTTAAAATCGGACAAATATTTATTTACAAACATTTAGTATTTCACCTGACTAGTTAGAGGTAATATCAGGGTAGCTAACAAATGTGGTAATATCCGCTTACTTCCGAGTCAATCTCAGTTGTGCTTCCTCTAGCGGCCGCTTTAAGAACTGCACCAAGTTCAGCACTAAGTAAATCCGTCAGATAGTTTTTAATTAATTCACTCTCATTTGGCAAGAGGACGCTTTTACAGTGCAGTAATTTATGCTTTAACAGGTCGTCTATGCCTGAGTCGCTTGTGATTGATTAAAGTAAATACTAACTCTTTAGCCACGCCCACTAAAGTTCTTCATACTTAAACCCTATTCGCACGGGATTAGTATTACCTGGTGACCTCCAGTCATTTGTAATAATTGCGGAGATTGTCTGTGATCTTAATCCCGTGCGAATCGGCCATGTCTGTAATTTGTAAAGTAAAAATTCCCCCGCAAATGACCTACCATATTTTGCCGAACACTGAGGTCCTGTGATAAAATTAGTCCCGTGCGAATCGGCATCTCTGTGATTTGGCCAGAATTTGGCGGGTCGTATATCATTTTTCAAGGTTTTTGTTTCCTGTGCGCCTTTTTATCCATCTTTCGTGAAGAATGGAGCTGCGTTGGAGTGTTTGATAGTATTTTGGGTGCTGTCATATATCATACTGCCATACAATTTGCAGAAAGAGAAAGCTGAAAAGGTTTTGAGGTTAATGTGTTACAAATAAATCAAGCATAAAGCTTGAGATATTACTTTAACCTGGTGAAATGTAAATGACACAGGGCACGAAACTATATTAGTTTCTTTTTTTAAATCCATCTAATTGGACCATAGAACGGGACTCTCAAAGCCTTGACATCCGGGGATCTGGGAGATAAATCAGTAAATTCGAGTAAAATCACAGGCTTCGCTTATCCCGTGCGAATGCACCACACGAAATTCATATTGGGGGGGGGTAATTTCAAAATCACACATGGTCCCCAGATAATACTAATCCCGTGCGAATAGGGCTTTAGACTAACTGTAAAACTCGCACTTGACGTTTAAGTTGCAGTTGCGTTTATAAAGCTGTAGTTTTGTGCATCATGAATCCCTTTGGTTATAACAAACCAGGAAAAACTTTCCTTTTCACATCTGAGTCTGTAGGAGAAGGACATTCTGGTAAATATGAAACATGTAATATATATTAGTGAACATTACATTCATTAGAGTTACAGTGTTGTATGAATGCATGTATTGTAATTAATGTTACCTGTAGTGTGGAGATAAACGTCCTCAGTAGGCTGCATGTCTGTACATGCCCTTGAGTCATGATCACAGTTTTGATCAGTAGGAATGATAACGCTCAATGAATAATCAATAAATCAATCACACCTTCAAATGAAATATTGATACTAATGTGGTTTGATTCCTGTCTTTATTCCTGACAGATAAAATGTGCGATCAGATCAGTGATGCTGTTCTGGATGCTTACCTGGCACAGGACCCAGACTCCAAAGTGGCATGCGGTAGGCTATGATGATCCATGATATTTCAGATGTTCATAAATGACATTATGATGACTTGGAAATGCTTGTTTTTACAAATATGGATCTAAGATATAATGGTGTTTAGCTGGGCAGCTTGCACTTTCTTTTTAAGACATCCCCATTCCTTTTTATGGTTATGTATTTTCCCATTTCTGGAGCAGAGTGTGTGTCAAAGACTGGCATGATCCTTCTGTGTGGTGAAGTGAGATCCAAGGCTGTGGTGGATCTTCAGAAAGTGGTTAGAGACACCGTCAAGAGTATCGGATATGATGATTCATCAAAGGATATCTACATACACAAACACACATAATATAACATAACATTTAAAACATAATTCAGATTAATTTTCAGCAGTTTTCAGTGTCACACTCTCCTTCAGAAATCATTCTAATATGCTGATTTGCTGCTCAAGAAACATTTATTATTATGTTAATATTGAAAACAGTTGTGCTGCTTCATATTTTTATGGAAACTGTGATACATGTTTTTTTTAAGTTTCTTTTATGAATAGAAAGTTCAAAAGAACAGCATTTGTTTGAAATATAACTTTTTTTGTAACAATATAAATATCTTTACTGTGACTTTTAGTGGTCGACCGATATTGGTTTTTTGACAGCTGATGCCGGTATCTTGGAAATCAAGGAGGCCGATTACCGATATAAAACCGATATGATTTATTAATTTATTTAATAATCATGCAGAGAACACATGTTTGTGAAGGTTTGTGAAATTAAATGTTCATTAGTCATTCAAAGATTTGTTTGTATGATATAAATGCGCATTTGCTGAATGCTGAAGGCAAACAAGAAAGTATTATAATGCTTGCCCCGCCTTGAACACATCAACCAAACAGAAAAACTTATCGGCCGATGCCGAAGTTTGAAAAATGCCAGATATCGGTATGTCAGATACCGATATATCGGTCAACCACTAGTAACTTTATATCAATTTAATGCTTTCTTGCTTGATTGAGTGCTGGTCTCATGTGATCTCTCCAGGCTTTGACTATAAGACGTGTAACGTGCTGGTTAAAAGTAAGCTGAAGTCTGCTTCAGAGCCGCTGTGTAAGTGAATGCTGCTGCTGCTGCAGGGAGACGCCGGTCTGACCGGCAGGAAGATCATCGTGGACAGCTACGGCGGCTGGGGCGGTCACGGCGGCGGGGCCTTCTCCGGGAAAGGCTCCTCTAAAGTGGATCGCTCCGGCGCTTACGCCGCTCGCTGGGTGGCCAAGTCTCTCGTCAAAGCCAAACTGTGCCGCAGAGTTCTGGTTCAGGTGAGACTTCTGCTGTCAGAAATCACATAAACATTCAATTCAAAAATAAATTGTAGGGTTCAACGGGGCTAAAGGCGCCTTTGATATTATTTCCTCTAAACCACAGTAAATGGCACAAAAACGTGGCTGGCACTTTCCATAACATCCGCTTTTCAAGATGCACGTGAATATTTGTCTGATCCTTGACGCGATCGCGCGCAGCAGCGCGAAGCTGATTCTGTGCTTACGCGATCTAATATTTTATGTCTTTTAAAATATTGTAGATTTAAGTAGCAAATGAGAATTGCTCAAATTAATGCATATATTGGTCTTAACGATTTTCAGTTTTGTTTAAGATAATTAAAGCAACAGTTTTTAAATAACGAAAGAATATGTAAAAGTATAGTATTTGGGGTAAAAAGGCGCACAGTAATTAACATGATAATTAATAGATGGCTGACTTTTCCATTTGTTGACATATGGCTAGATTCAGATGGTAAATATCATATATTATGTTGGGTGTCCATATTAGAGATAATCACCGTGTTTAAAATGAAACCATCATATTTAAAATCATGATATTAATCATATCATATAATAAAATATAATTTGTTGTTTCTACTGTAAATCTATATTCAATTATTATGGGATCTCCTTCAATGATTTCATAATCTTTACTTATTAAAATGATTTTGTTTCTGTATTTTAAAATATATTTTTTTATATTAACATATTTTAATGACAGTATATTTATTGAACAAAAATTATAATTTTTTTATTTTTCAAAATAAGAAAATAGTACAAACTTTGCTAAAGTGATTGTTTTGAACAAGTATTAATTTAGACATTATTAAAAAAAAACAGTATTTTAGCTGAAGTATTTGTATCACGGGGTAAAAGGCCCTCTTTGCCACTTCATACATTTATAAGATTTTTAAACAAAATAAACGACTTGAATGATTTATTTTCACACAAAATCTGTTGCTCCATTAATGTTCAATACAAACGCATATATTTATTCCACAATTATACATTTTAGGCGCAGTGAATAGTGCATTTTTTCTTAAGGTGGGCCTTTAGCCCCTGTTATAAATAAATTCATTAATTGTACCATTATGTGCAATTCCAGGTTTGACTGGATGTCATTGTGAAAGTTTGCAGGGCAACAGTACACGAGTGAGTGAGTGAATAGGACTGTATAGTTAATACTGTGTTTTTGTCACAGATCTCATTTGCTATTGGCATTAGCCACCCTTTGTCAGTGTCTGTTTTTCATTACGGCACGTCAGCGAGAGACGAGGACGAGCTTCTAGAG
Source organism: Tor tambroides (assembly GCA_021397915.2). NCBI lineage: Eukaryota > Metazoa > Chordata > Actinopteri > Cypriniformes > Cyprinidae > Tor > Tor tambroides. Next base: position 13,179 of record JAFVLL020009394.1, on the reverse strand, counting down.
ATCGTTAAGAACAGTTTTGACCTGAGGCCTGGAGTCATCGTCAAGTAAGTAGTTCAGGAGGACCTCAGGAAAACGTAACAGTTAATCGTTTATGAACAAAATTCTAACAGTACAATAATTTCATCCTGCAGGGAGCTTGATCTGAAGAAAGCGATCTACCAGAAAACAGCCTGCTATGGACACTTCGGACGGGAGGAATTTCCCTGGGAAGAACCGAAGAAGCTCATCTTCTGATAGAGACAAAGAATTACAATTTACATATTCCTTTCGGTTTTTAATGATTATGACTGTGTTCGTGTGAATGCTTTACTGTGATCAAGAATCGAGTAATCTAAACTATTAGTTCATATTCCTCAAGACAAGAAATTAGACTGAAGCATCGTTTATATGAATGAACAGAATTCAGTTACAGTTGCTGAATTATGTGGAAAATGTGATTTGTTTATTACTGTATCTTATGCATCATATAATGACTGTGAAAGCTAAAACTCATTTTAATGACTGTACCTTGATTATGCTACAGTGGTTATTTCATTATTTTCCTTTTTATTTCATGAATATCAAAACAAGTGTCAATTAATAACACTATTTCATGTTTACCAGCACCAGAGTCTACTTATTTAAAGAGTATTCAACATGTATAACCACTTCTTTATTTGGTTTTACTTAAAAGTTTGTGTGTGTATATATATATATATATATATATATATATATTAGTGCTGTCAAACGATTAATCACATCCAAAATAAGTTTTTGTTTACATAATATATGTGTGCACTGTGTATATTTATTATGTATATATAAACACACACACATAAAATATATATTTTGAAAATATTTACATGTATATATTTATATAATTTATATTATGTATAAATACATTTAATATATAAACATAACATTTTTCATAATTATATACAAGCATGTGTGTGTATTTATATATATACACATAAATAAACAGTACACACACATATATTTATGTAAACAAAACTTTTATTTTGGATGCAATTAATCGTTTGACAGCACTATATATATATATAATATCTAGGCTCTTTAAATGCCTCTACAGAACTGGACACAATAGCATACAACATTGTGAATTTGTGTAAAAAACAAAAACTAAAAAAAATTCTATAATATGAGATGCATCATTACAGTTGAACAGGCAAAATAAAACCTGATATGCAGCTGTTTGTACTGAAATGTAATCAGATATCAGCCCAAGCGTTCTGGTTTTGCTGTTGTCAGTGCCATACATGGAAATCTGTTATCAGTCAGATAAATTCAAAACTCAACCGTGATACCAAGTGACCTATCAACAAAAAACAAACAAAAGAACTGAAATAGACATGTTTTTACAATTTATTCAACACGTACCCAAACAAATACTATTTACAATGTAGCAACTGACTGCGTTTAATTGAACACAATCACACGATCGCTGAACCAACATACTGTACAAGTTATTAAAGTTATGTTATTATGGTCACTCTGTGATATTACAGTGCAAATGACAGATGGGTGATTACTGGGCGGGCTGCACTAATGTGTCTTGGTCTTTGTCGCATATGAGCACCGCTGGAGAAAAATGAGCCGTGTCGGTGACAGTGAATCAGGGTCAGGTCTTGTTTCTGGGCGTATCAGAGTAAGGCACATTGTCCAGCAGGAGACTCTGGCGGGGCCGTAACACTACAAACACAATACAAACAACAGTCTTCAGCCTGGGGACACTCAAGGTGTTCAGTCTTACATCAACCTTAAATAAAAAGAAACACATTGTTCTTTTTATGCCAGTGTGAAAAAATGGATGCAGGGTTTCTCCAGGTTTTATGAAGGTAAGGCCTTTTATAGAAAATGTAAGATATATATATATATATATATTAAAGGGAACACAACAATATGTTCTTTAAATGAAGCACAATTCAACACTTCGAAGTACTGTATTACAGTAAGAAGAAGAAATACAGTAATGATAATCTGGGAGAAATTATGCTTAAAGTGTGTCACTATTTAATAAATAAATAGGAGAACTCTTATGGGCTAAAAAATGCTTATTTTTTCTTTTCTTCTGGTTTTGGGATGGCATGTGATCATGTTTTTGAGATCCACACATCATTTCACACAAATCACTTACAGATTTTATTTTCCTCCACATGCTCTCCCTGAATCACATTTTCACGAAGGATGGTCTCCACCGCTCGGGCCATTTTGAGCATCTGAAAGAATGAGTTTGAGAGATATTCGTGCCTAGAAGCCTCCAAGACAGGACAGAAATGACATCTTAATATCCAGTTTCATCATATCACAGGATCCAGCTGTGCCGTCACGTGACTTACCTCTTTAATATTGTCCTCTGAAGTCTCATTCATGTTTTTCTTGAATTCTTCATTTATTTTTAACCTGGCAGCTTCATGCCCAGAGGAGTAAAATAAACTAGTGTGAGACATTAACTAAGACATAGTAACAACAAAAACAGCAGCAGCAATAATAATAATAAATCTTAACTTAATTTTTTTTCAGAACGCAAAGATTAAAAACAAAACAAAAAACAAAAACAAACAGGACATAAATGACATTTTGCTTAAAAGTAACATTCCAAACAAAAGCATCAACACTAAAATAAATAATAAAATAAAAAACAAACAAATAAATAAATAAATGAACAAAAATGTTGTGAACTGATATGTAAATAATTTAAGTATGTAACGTTAATTCAGGTATTTAGACTTTTTTCGGAAGTATATGATACCTGTCAGAGCTCTGTCATCATCTTTAAAAACATGTCTTCTTGTCTTATGCAGATCTTTGAAGACCCGCAGCACCTTTGAATAAAAATATTAAGAAACTGCAAAGATAAATGACTATAAACAATGATTTTATAACGCAATGACACTTTGCTCTTATAAAGCCGCCTATTTAGACAATTTAATAACGGCAATTGCATTTACAGAGTTTGAAAATATAAAAACAAACACAGCAAATACGCAAACTGTTAAAAATAATGTAAGAAAACATCAATAATGTAATTGTTGTTGTCTCTCACCTTCAAGCGTGTCCCCATCTTGCTCTGCTGCTGCTGTTTGAGGCGGTGATGCTGCGCAGCGCCGCCTGCTGCACTGGAGGACGAGTGTTTATTAGCAATATAATCTCTAAGCAGCTTGTTAGTTGGTTTTGTATTGCTTATTATGGTATTAATTTATGAGAATTTCTCATGAATTAAAGAAAAATCGGTAACACTTTACAATAAGGTATCATTTGTTACCATAAGTTAATGTGTTAACTAACATGAACAAACAATGAACAATGCATCTATTACACTAGTTATTAATGTTTGTTAATGAAAATACAGTTGTTCATTGTTTATTCATGTTAGATCAGTGCATTAAATAATGTTAACAAACACAACTTGTGATTTTAATAGTAAATGCTGAAATTAACATTAACTAAAATTAATAAATGCTGTAGAAGTATTGTTCATTCTTAGTTTATGTTTACTAATGTTGTTAACTAATGAACCTTATTGTAAAGTGTTACTGAAAAATCTGTATTATTTTTTGTTTGATTTTTTTTTTGCTAAGAGGGTTGAAGGAGGTTGATGGATGCAACATAGATATATACAGTCGTGGCCAAAAATATTGGCACCTTTGGTAAATATGATCAAAGGCGGCTGTGAAAATTAATCTGCTTTGTTAATCCTTTTAATCTTTTATTTAAAAAATTCACAAAAATGTAACCTTTCATTGGATAATAAGAATTTAAAATGGGGGGAAATATCATCATGAAATAAATGTTTTTCTCTAATACACATTGGCCACAATTAATGGCACCCTTTTATTCAGTACTTTTTGAAACCTCCATTTTCCAGTTTAACAGCTCTAAATTTTCTCCTATAATGCCTGATGAGGTTAGAGAACACCTGACAAGAGATCAGAGACCATTCCTTCATCCAGAATCACTCCAGATCCTTCAGATTCACAGCTCCATGATGGTGCTTCTTCTCTTCAGTTCACCTCACTCATTTTCTACAGGGTTCAGGTCAGAGGACTGGAATGGCCATAGCAGAAGCTTGGTTTTGTGCTCAGTGACCCATTTTTGTGTTGTTTTTGAGGTTTGTGTTTGGATTATTGTATGGTTGGAAGATCCAAACACGGCCCAGTAAAAGATTACTAACAGAGTCAGTCACTTATTGATTTTTTTATCTGTTGGTATTTGATAGAATCCATGATGCCATGTGTCTAAACAAGATGTCCGGGACCTCCGGGACCAGAAATATAGGCCCCCAACATCAAAAATACAGCGGTATATTTCATTGTACACAAGGGGTACTTTTTTATCCCTGTTTTCACCAAACCCATCTTGACTGTTTGCTGCTAAAAAGCACATTTTTTAGTTTCATCTTACCATAGAAGCCAGTCCCATTTGAAGTTCCAGTCGTGTCTGATAACTGAATAAGCTTGAGTTTGTTTTTGGACGAGCTAGGAGAATTTCTCCCAAACAACAAACAACATGTGGTGATGTAGGGGCTGTTTGACAATTTTTTTTAAGGTTTTCTGACCCCGAGACTCAACTATTTTCTGCAATTCTCCAGCTGTGGTCCTTGGAGAGTCTTTGGCCACTCAAACTCTCCTTCTCACCGTGCATTAGGACGATATAGAGTAGACACACGTCCTCTTCCAGGCAGTTTCGTAACATTTTATGTTGATTGTAAATTCTTAATTATTGCCCTGATGGTGGAAATGGGAATTTTCACTGCTCTAGCTCTTTTCTTAAAGCCACTTCACTAATTTGTGAAGCTCAATTATCTTTTGCTGCACATCAGAAATATATTCTTTGTTTTTTCTCATTGTGATGGATGATTAAGGGAATTTGGGCTTTGTTTTCCCTCCTATTTGTATTTCTGTGAAACAGGAAGCCATGGCTGGATAATTTCATGTTCACAATCACCCTGGAGGGCTCAAAATTGTGAATATGAATGGGAATATACTTCAGAGATATTTTACTCATAAGAATTTCTAGGGGTGCCAATAATTGTGTCCAGCCTGTATTTGAGAAAAACATTTATTTCATAATGAGATTTCCCCCCATTAGATTTTTGTGATTTTTTAAAATAAAATACCAAAAGGATTAATAATGCAGGTTTATTTTCAGAGCCTTCTTTTATCATATTTACCAAGGGTGCCAATAATTCTGACCACAACTGTACACACACACATACACACATATATATATATATATATACATGGGATGCACAATGCAACCGCACCGTATCGGTTAGCTTCAGATATCTGCAATGTTGTTGTTTTTTTTTAAATATTGAATGGTTTCTGTCTACTTTAAAAATGCATCACACTCATTCACATCCTCTGTTTATTACTCTATTCTGTAATCAGATTTTTATCATAAATTCTCCATCAGTCCCACCTCTATTACTTACTTTCAAGCTTAATGTTGCAGATTTATAAACACATATACAATGTTGTAATGCCTAAATTAATCTTTAACAAGCAAACAGATTTTGTTTAGTGCTTTTTGAAAATATATTCAATATAACCCAGAACATGAATGTAGCTTCAACATCAGCCGGAATGCCTTTACACAGGATTTGTGTAACTCAAATCACAGAAAGACTGTATAAAACCAAATTTATTGAATTCCACAGAACAGAACTGGAAGTCTCAAACCACATAAAACACAAACAAGAACATTTTATTCACCAAAACACATTATTCACAAATAAGCACACAAGCAGAGCACATGCGGAGATGAATCCTGCCCAGTCGAGTCCTTGTCTGAAATCAAAGCACAAGGAAGAAGGAAATGTTACAGCAACAGCTAAACGTTCACCAGAATCAGGACAACGCGTTACATTGACCCTCATATAAGAGTAAATAATCCTTCCCCTGTGTTCAGGGTCAGATGGGTAGTGTGTTTAATCATTGGGTCAGTTCCAATCTTCAGTATTTCAATATAAAAGATAAGTTAGTTGGATTAATCTAAACTAAAATCAGGCTGTAAAAGCGAGTACTAAAATGTTCTCCACATTTTACTTAGAAATGCCTAAAACATACCTTGTTGCTGCCAGCCCTCGAGCCTCATGCTGCTCAAGTCTTCGCACATGGACGGAAGGACTCTTCTTCTGTGTGTATTTCAGCCAGAGCCCCAGCAGCGCACTACTGCCTCCAGCGGTGTTCTCTGGGAACTACTGACGGCCGCGTTCGAATCATGATTCATGAAGCTTCGAAACTTTTGTGAATCTTTTGTTTCGAATCTCTGGTTCAGAAATCGCCTGGTCACGTGATCGTAGCAAACAAAACATGATTTATTTAATCGTTTGTTTGTCTTACATTTATTTATTTTACTTCTATTTTGTTAATTTTTCTACTTGTGTTTCCTCCTTTTTTATTCTTTTTTTGCTGTTTTTTTTGTATGCATAACTGTGTATATATATTTACATTGTCATTTAGCAGACGCTTTTATTCAAAGCGACTTACAAATGAGGACAATAGAAGCAATCAAAATAATCAAAAGAGCAATAACATGCAAATGCTATGACAAGTCTCAGTTAGCCTAACACAGTACACGTACCAAGTTTTTTTTTTTATTTTTTTTTAATTATTTAATAAATAAAAAGAAAACAGACAGAATAGAAAAAAATAGAGCAAGCTAGCGTTAGAGGCCTTTTTTTTTTGCTTTTTGTTAATTGTATAATAAAAAAACAAAACAAATAGATAGAAGACACAAAGAATAGAGAATACATACATATATATATATATATATATATATATATATAGATAGATAGATAGATAGATAGATAGATAGATAGATATTAAATATTTGCATTTTCCGTTGTTTTGGTGTTGATCTGGTAATGGTTTTGACTGATCTCGGGTCAGTTTTATAATAATGTAGGTTCATGTTTGATAAATTTTGGTATGCATATTATGTCTAATAACACGCAAAACAAGCATTCCATATGATAAAGTTTTACACAACCTTCATATTTAATGATTAACCTCCATTTCTGGGAATTATGAACACAACAACTGAATATGACTTTGGATACAAACCAGTGAAAAGGGGAAAAATTTGTATCAGGAATGAATATTTTCATCACTCAGTATATCTTTTACGCAAAAAAAGCGAGGAACGACTTTTAATTTGAAAAGAGGCGCTGTTTTTCCGGAAGTGTGCGTCTCCGCTGAGAGTCAGCTGACAAGCGTACTTCCGCTTCTGCGCGGTGGCGGTCAGCTGACAGATGTTTGCCGTCTCGGATCGTGCGGCTGTGAAATAAAAACACCTGCGCGATCAGAGCCGATGAGCGCGATGAGTGCTGGCGCCCCCCGATCACTGCCCTCCTCCGGACAGAAGTCCATCCAGGACATCTGCCACCCTCTGTCCGCCGAGGAGAGCGCGCTGAACCCCGGCAGCGCTGCAGACAAGGTGAGGTCAGGGCAACATCAGCCCAGAATCACTCTCTAGCTCAGAACCCATCAGCGCTAATGAAGCGCCGCTGACAGCGTGTCGATATCTCTAAAATATTCTACTGGGTAAAAACAAGTAGTGTGTTTATCCAGCCACAAACAGTGCACTGAGACATTTTTGTCACATTATGCACATGGCATAATGCTAATGACATTTTTCGTCTATTTGCATCATAGTAATGTGTTTTAGTAAATATCGTGGTATGGAAATATGCAATGTTACTACCTTGTTTATGAACATGCATCGTGGTATTACCATGTTTTCGGATATGTACTATGGTAGGCTGTTTGAACATGCACCATGATTGTACCATGTGTTTATTTACCATATTAACACCATGGTTTATTGGCCTTGTAACGTAATGGACATGCACTGTGTATCATCCAAATACAATGATGTATGATTATGGTAGTTATTTAGTATGATGGTACACATCAGGGTCCTATCACAGTATTTCTTTTTTTGTGTGGATTGGAGTGCATATTCAAGTTAATGCAATAAGAAATGAAAGTGTTTTGTGTTAAATCTAAAAACGTGAGAGGTTTGGCTCAAGTAAAATGAAATGATATGAATGTGATAAATAATTGTTATTAATACTGATCAGTGTTGCACATATTCAAGGTTTATTTATCAAATGCACAAAAATATATGTAGCCAAATATATATGCATGCCTAGAAAATGGAAATAAAAAATAAGGAATAGTTCACCCCAAAATAAAAACTGCTGATATTGTCCTCACCCTCAGCTCATCCGAGATGTAGATGAGTTTTTCTTCATCAGATTTGGAGAAATGTAGCATTGCATCAGTGTCTCATCAATGGATGCTCTGCAGTGAATGGGTGCCGTCAGAATGAGAGTCCAAACAGCTGATAAAAACACCACAATAATCCACACCACTCCAGTCCATCAGTTAACGTCTTGCAAGTGATGTAAAGCTAAATTTCTCCAAATCGTAGATGGCCTGATTTTCATTTCTAGGTGAACTCTTCCTTTAAGACTTAAAGGAAAAGTAAATTTACCCCGAACCACACAGGGGAAAAGTTGCTGTTAGTAAATTCTAGTAACAGCAGTGTTGAGCTAGTAACTGCAGATGGCTGTGTGTGAGGTGTCTGTACAATAGAGCTGTGTTGAGCTTGGTGCAGCTGACTGAGATGCTGCTAAATCAATAGTTGGTTGTGTTTCTCATGACACAGAAGAGTTGTTTTTGAGCCGCTGCACATTAATCTGTTGTTGTTACAGTTGCACTGTGACTTCCCTATTTGTTGGATATGGTAATTGCTTGTAAATGCTTGTTGTTTACTTCATATTCAAATGGCTGTTTTAGTAATAATAGTATATGTCATTTTATTTCTATCTGTACTTCATTATTATTAGAGATAGAAAGGCCTTGTCTGTGTTTGTTTACTCCGATGGCCAGGGGCGGACTGGGGCCAAAAAGTGGCCCTGGACTTTTTGACCCAGAGCGGCCCACCAAACCCGACCCGTAACACACCGCACCACTCATTAAATGACTGGCATACTTCTTTACATTACAAATTGTCTTGGTGTATATGGCAAATAGTAAATCATTTTTAAGAATTTTTGCGAGGGACGGTTTAATATCACTCAATTTAAATACCTATATTATCGGTCCATATGACACAATGCTCTGGTATCGTCTAAGACTTGAATAGTGCAGAATGTGGACTGTTTTTATGGGCCTTTCTATTGGTCATATACAGTATTTGTTCTTTTGCAGGAGCTTGACATCCATCATTTTAAAGAATAGAGCTCCAATTGTGGAAAAGAGTATACAAATTATTTTGATAATGAAAAATACAGTAAACAGTACTGTGAAATATATAATGTTACAATTTAAAACAGCTGTCTTTTATGCAAATATATAGTAAAATAATTTATTTCTGTGATGCGCAGCTGTATTTTCAGCATCATTACTCCAGTCTTCAGTGTCACATGATCTTCAGAAATCATTCTAATATGCTGATTTGCTGCTCAAGAAACATTTCTGATTATTATCAATGTTGAAAACAGTTGTGCTGCTTCATATTTTTGTGCAAAATGTGATACCATTCAGTCTTGAGTAAGATTAAATAATATAAATATATATTTTTCTTCAACAAGGTCGCATGAAATTGATTTAAGTGACAGTAAAGATATTTACACTTATTACAAAGTACTTATATTTCAAATAAATGCTGTTCTTTGAGAACCATTATAAAAACCATTATTAATAACTGATCACAAATAATAACTGATAGTAATTAAGCAGCAAATTAGACAGCATTAAAATGATTTCTGAAAGGACACTGAAGATTGGAGTAATGATGATGAAAATTCAGCTTTGATCACAGAAATAAATGACATTTTAAAATATCTTAAATAGAAAACCACTATTTTAAGTGTAATATTTCATAATATTATTGTTTTACTGTATTTTTTATCAAATAAATTAAATCTTCTTTCAAATAAATAAATAAAAAGCCTTAATTATTTCATACTTTTAACCACCTAAAATAATGCATGTGTGAATTAATAAGCACATTATATTTTATTAAGCCTATAATATAAATCACTTTCCAATGCATACTCCTCGAAAGCAAAAGTCTTCAGATTTACAATGTTCTAGAGTAAGACGGAGTATGATTTTTATAGATTTTGAAACATTTTCTTAGACACGTGAAATCACGGAAGAAAGCCAGAGATATATATTAACTCTTACCTCATGTCTGCTGAAAACTGCTATATTATGTAGGCTACATTGTGACGAATAACATAAATGCCATTAAAATCTGAGAAATTTCAAAAGGCCAGTAGTAGTTTGCATTCCTGAAAATTAATGTCTTCCGTTTAACATTATTTGTTATTTTTTTAATCGTAAACGGTTGGCAAATATTGCTGAATTGTCTCGTCATGTTCAGCTGCTTACATCTCACCCCAGCTCGCATTTAAGTCGTGCGCAGCTCAGCGTCTGTGAACAGTAAGTCCCGCCTTCTTCGATTTGATTGGCTATTTCAAACATTTTGACATTGACGAGCGCTTTTGAGCCGCTGCACTGAGCCGGATTATATTAATTAGATTTTTTTAATCAAGTGGGCCACACGGGCCATTCGTCTGGGCCGATGGAAGGATAGCCTATAAGTACATTTACTACGATTCATTTTTTATATTACGCAACGGGCCGGCCCATATTGTACAGCGGCCCACCGGGAAAACTCCCGGTGCTCCAGATGGCCAGTCCGCCACTGCCGATGGCTAATTTTTAGCCAGAAAGTGTTTTTTTTTTTTTTCTTATTGAAAGTTTGTAATTCATTAAGATGCATCATCGCAATATTTGAACAAACCCAGAAACTTGGGCTTTCTTTACTGATTTCTGCTAATAAGGGGTTTGGGGTTGTTTTGTGTGACACGTTAAAGTTTAGAAAACTGGATTTTTTTGAAAATGAAATCGTGGGATACACAGTGCCAGGTAACATTGTGAGTAATGCTTATCTTCCTGGTAAAAAGGAAATAAATCACTGTCACGGTTTTGTGATAATTGCCTAACCTTGTCCATTTTTCTTGGAAACATTTTTAGTTGTAATCAGAAATAGTAATAACATTAGAGTGATACATCTAAACAAGGACGTCCACGACAGGAGAAAACCTCAAATATCTGTTTGACATTTTTATACAGTTTAGATTTTTCTCTTTCTAACATCTGAGGTTTTAACAACTTCTGTATTCCAAAAGAAATAAAATGCCTTATAAAATCACTGTTACCCATACAACTTTCCCCTTGACTATAATTTAATCATAAGAAGAAAAAAAAAAATAAAAATAAAAAATATATTATTTATTTGTTACCAGCCCACATCCTAGTCCATCCCTATATCTTATTTTATTTTATCTATAGCACACTTGTACATACACTGTACATTTTATTATTCAATTTAGTTTTCTATTTTTTGTTTATTTATATAAACGTGTGTTTTATTCACATCTTATTTTTTATTGTCTGTGCTGTGGTTGTTGTCTATCTCTACTGGAAGCTTAGGACACAAAAACATACTAGGCAATAAAGCTCTTTTTGACGTCTGACAATATTCATGTCAAAAATATACAAATATACTCTGTATAGCTTTTATTTTATTTAGTTTTTTCCATCATTTACAAGGCAAAAAGTACAAGGCAGATATAAGGCAATGTCATACAATGTTTAAAGCATGTAAAACACAATAATACGTTCTGTGTAGTGTAAAGTCAGTTTCTTTTTTGCATACTTCCACTTTTAATTTGTGACTGACTCTTTTTTTTTTTTTTTTTTTTACTCTTTCATCATGTCATTTTTTTTATTATTTCTACCATCTTCTGAAACTCATGCATAGGCTTGCTTAAGAAAACATTGAAATATCGTTTACGTTTGTAACACAGCCATGAAGTTCACAGAGGTGCCTGTGATTCATAGCTGTTGGCAACGTGTGATTGGACTCTTCTAGTCAAGAGTGAAATTGCCTGTGTGTGACTGCAGACTGTAAGTTCATGAAATCTGGCGAATATATAAAGTTGTTAGTTTCTGGAGGACATTGATGAGAAGAACAAAGCAGAAGCGCCATGATTTCAGTTTTGAATGAGTGAATTCTATAGTTTTCTTCTGGTTTTATGTCTAATATCTCCACAGTTAACTGATGAACCTCTTTTTGAGTTGTGAGAATCACTGCATGTTTGTTCATTCTGAAGATAAAGGACTGTTTTTGGATGTAGTGTAGTGTCTGAAGGACACTGATAGCAGAAACAAACCCTGTAGTGATAAAGATGATGGGTTGTTTATCTTGTGTGTCATACGGACTGTCCATTCATGTGAATACTCTGAGTGAAGAGGCAGGTTTGGGCCGTTTCTGCTGTTCAGCGAAAAGAAGGTCAGCGCACTTGTTTTAGCACTCAAAAGTTGGCATGTGATCAGGAAAAAGCTGTCACAGTTTCCTAAATGCTGGATCTGAAAATAGGATGTTATAGTAATTCCAACATTTTGCTGCAGGTTTCCTATAAACTCAAATTAGTTCAGAGTTGATTAGCATTTAAGCATAAAAAGTCATACAAATTGTAAAAATGTAAAACATTGTAATGTAAAAATAATAAAAAGAATCAATCTATATATGTGTATGTATGAATATGAAATATATATGTATAAATATATTTCATATTTCATATTTCATATTCATTCATATGAATGTGACCAGTGTTGGGGAAAGTTACTTTTAAAAGTAATGCATTACAATTATTGCGTTACTCCCTAAAAAAGTAACTAATTACGTTACTTAGCTACTTTTTATGGAAAGTAATGCGTTACGTTACTTTTGCGTTACTTTTTAAATATGAGCAGGGCTTGATTGTTTTTAATATAAGAAGTTCTAATGTAAAAGCCCTTTCACACCAAAAAGTGTAATGAATAAACCTCAGGCTGAAGGAAAAGTAAATTGACGTCTGTAAAGTAGAACGCAGGAGAAGAAGGTTCAACACTCTTCAGCAATAAAAAAACAATGAGCACAATTGTTAGTTTATCTAAAGTCATTTTTGCTTATTAGTATGGTTGAACTGGATCATCAAAGGTCAGCAGCAAAGACTTCGGTTAATAAAATGGGATTAGATACATTTGTGTTGTTTAACATATTTAATTATTGCAGGTTTGCGTCATATTCTGAGTTTGCATTTCACTGTTT